>JARQZK010000879.1:0-20000 GCA_030704885.1 Cynegetis impunctata | reverse complement strand
GCATTAAAAAGTTGTTGAAATAAAGCAGTTGATAAAATTAGCACAAAACACGACAGATATATTTTGAATTTCACAATTCTAATTCATTTTATTACAATTCCATTAAATATGAAAATAACAAGGCTGTTACATGAGACAAAAGGAAAGAATTCATAGTCATAAAATCGCATAGGGACTATTTATGTTTTTTCTCATGGGACCTATAAACGCCGGTTTCAAGTTGGAATCTATGTCATATGTCATTACTCAACATTATACAAAAATTTTTGAACCACATAGGACACAATACAATACTCAAGAGCCTCTTTTCAGTTTTTCATTATATTAGCAATCTTAATAACAAACTTACCTATGAAAAAGCATACAGTAGCTATTGTATTTCTATACTTATTTTCTCCTAAATTAATTCTTTCCCACCACCGCTCAGAATGTTCATCTATGGGCACATCCCTCAATGTTTCATATGCAGTGAGAGATAGGTATGACCAGAAACCAAACTGGACTATAGCAAATAGGTTTAACATTTTAAAAAACCTAGGATTCTCGTATTTAAATAATATAACATCTTTCACAACGTTTGTATTCGCTTCTGCCGCTGACAGAACGTTTCTCTTTATTGGTGAGATGTGCAGCAATTTAAAGCTGGACAATATATTCAATTTTGGAAGAGAAAATCCCCTAATGTTGGTTATTATTCGAGCAAGATTCATTTCTTAAATAATTAAAACAGCATTGTTATTTCAAACTTTCCAAAATCCTACAACTTTACATATGGAGCCTGGAAATTGTATTTAATTTAACAATTTTAATGGTGATCATTTAAAACATTATTTAACATTTAAATATAAAAGAACAGGTTATTAGTTCGTATAAGTCGGTGCGTATCTCATTCTTAGAACTACAAGTTCTTCTTCTTCCTTCAATCTTTTACTGTGCCTGGCTACTTTGGCCATCAAAACTCAAACAAATTATCTTCGACTGGGTGTCTGTTGCCAGAGGTCTTGATTATACCAATACCCTGCCTCTGACTCTATCAAAACTCATTTT
Organism: Cynegetis impunctata; assembly: GCA_030704885.1. Lineage (NCBI taxonomy): Eukaryota > Metazoa > Arthropoda > Insecta > Coleoptera > Coccinellidae > Cynegetis > Cynegetis impunctata. The sequence goes on along the minus strand of JARQZK010000879.1, from coordinate 18,953 downwards.
TCACTATATAACACATATAACAGGAGCATACGTAGGTTTAACCCCTAAATCCCAACGCGGATTCGGATTACTCTGTTCGACGCTCTATATATGAATCCTCCTACACTACAAGTTCCAGAAAAGAGGTTCCTTTAACATCAAAACCTTGTTTCTATGATTAATAAAAAAGTATTATCTAAAGTTCTAAACAGATATTTGATATCTTGTTCTTTGGTTTATTCTTCAGTTAAAATTCTTCAGCTTATCTGTTATGTGCTAATACAATACGAGAAGCTTTCAAATCTTATAAAATAGAGAAATATGCTGAGTTACTAAAATAAACTTTGCTAATGTCAGAATGAATACTTCAGGTACGAATGGTTTAATTTAAACAAATGACGTGTCCAGTGCTAATCAGTGATCTTATTGATTAATTACCAAAAAACTGTAGAAAATGTAGATATGTAGAAAATCTTAACTGTAATGTTGGTTTTGTTTAGTTAATGAATATTCGCAACTGCTAGCCATAAAGGAATGCGCTCCTTAAAGCATGTTGGAATGAAGTAGATCATTGTTCCTATTTAGGAGTAGATCTTATGGCCCAATTTTTTCATAATAGGTTATAGGGACAATCGAAGTAAATAAAATAGTGCAGGTCTGCAGGTTTCATTCAATTCAAATTTATTTTTAATCAGATATCAATTGCGTACTTGATGATAAACTTTTTTAAAAAGTTAATTTTATCTAAAGTATGTAGCACATACTGCTGCTATCCTTAGCTCTCAAAAGAAACAATAATGTGAATGAAGACTGGAATAAATAGGGTAGCAATTGAAATTTTAACAATAAACACAGCCCACTTGACTAAAAGAAAATGAGTGAATTAATGAATAAATCACAATCAGGTATGAGGAAAAATGCTTGTGATGTGCTAAGCTATTAATATTATATATTTTATAGACTTATCAGCTGATGCCATGATAGTTGAGAATGATTTTCATTCGCCCTATAAAAATAAAGGCATGCATCTAATGGTTTGTTTTCTACGAATATTTTGTCAGTTTAGATTTAATATTAATATTCTTTTTAGCAAAACATGGGATACAGACTAGGAGATGGTTTAGGAAAAGAAGGAGAAGGTATAAAAGAACCAATAAAAGTTGTGTTTCATAATAACACAAGTGGTCTTGGTTTTATACAAAAGGATAATTTCGATAATTTTGAAGAGGTATTCTCAATTCATTAATATTTTTCGGTATATCTAATTTTCATTAGCATTTTCAAACTGTTTCAAGATTATCGTATATGCTATTTGTATACCTTAATGTTAATTGCAGGAAATTGAAGTGGAGGAAAAATTAGATTGGTTACAAAATGATGATTCAACCCTTTTTTTAGCAAACGATCAATTGAAATCATTCTTAAAAATTGGAAATCCTTCTGAATATTCCATCAGCCATGATTTTTGTGACAAGGAAATATTAGATGACATCAGCAGAATGAAGGTATGGAACTAGCCTTATCAAAATATTTTATCTTAATGACATTTTATGATATAGATATAGATGACAAGCCATGATTGAATGAAAACATTTTTTTCAGGATTCAGTATTTGAGCAGTTTTATATTGAAGATGTAAATAAAGCAAGAGCCAGAGCAAATCTCTTTGAAAAAATTCGCTCTGTTTTTTTTATGAATAGGGCTGCATTGAAATTAGCAAATATAGATGCAGCCACCAATTTCATGTTTTCCAATATCAATGAAAATGTAAGTATGTTTTAAGAAACTAGTTCAAATATATTTTGAATGTTGCGTTATTTCAAAATTATATTTGGTATCATGGTCCAGAACTCGAAAGTAACTTACTTAAATGGATTAATAACATCTAAATGTTTTTTTGTTGTATTCTTAAAACATGAAAAAATGCTTTTTTTCATAGTTTTTCAAAACAGTTCAAATTTGTTAATTTTTGCGTATAGTTATCAACCAAATGTGATAAGTGGTATTGTAAATATGTATATATAATATAATTTTCATAAATTATCAATCTTTCATTTGTTATAATTTATTTTGCGATTTATATGTTTAAGCACATCATTTTTTTTGTAGTGCTGTTGTAAGAAAAGTTTGATTTCTCTAAAAGTATTTCTTCAGTAATTTCTTCGTAAATTGAAACAACAAAGTAAATTCTGTCTTCAGCTGTCATGAAGATTTTTCTATTTATTACTAGATTATCTTTTTTATTTTTTAGGAATAAGTAAGTATCTATATTTCTCATTTGAACTCTCAGATTTAATTATAAACTGATTGAAATTCATTAAGGAGTAGTTATATGGTTTTTTTTCAGTGTGTGACATTTATTGAAAATGTTCATTTAACTAAGTTTAAATTTACTGAGCGTACTATTTGATATTATATTCAGAATATTATTTCCATTCAAATCAAAAATATATTTTGAATGTTTTTCAAATTAAGAACCTGAAAAACAATATAACGAATAGGTGTGGTCAGATACCCGGTTGGAAAAAAGTTCCTTTCGATATATATATATAATGTACTTATTGCATAGCATGCACGATGAAATAAATTACCAACGTTTGAGAGTAATTAAATAAAGAAATGGTAATAAATTTGTAATTAGCTTGTTCGCGGTAAGGATCCAGAACTAATTCCGAATTGGTTCAGAACTAATTCGGGATTGACATATTACGCATGTAAAGTTTTGAACCGGTTCCGAATTATTTTGATCCGCGAACTATATTAGAACTAGTTCAGGAAAATGTCAAGTTATGGTACATATTTATCAGATGTGTCTTGAGCACCCAAGATTGTTTGGAAACGTGACTTGCGCGAACAAAGCTATTAACGAGGCTATTAATAATTTTTGTTAATGTTATGAAAATAAACATTTTTTCATTAATTATTATAAAAATATGAAAATTATAACATTCATTCTTAGTAATGATTGGTTTGTGGTAATTAAAGTGTAACACATATATTTGCGATTCATTTTTATATGTCGGAAAAACTGCATAGATAGTATTATTGTATCTTGTAAAGTCCACATGAAACATTGTTAATTCTCAAATCAAATTCATCCAAAGGAAATTGTAACAATAGCTTTATGTTTTTATTTAGAAAAGTTGATTTTGAAATTGCTACTTTTTGTATGAACAAAACTTTTAAATGTCCATATCATACGTAATCTATAATAACACACTGATAGTATACTCATATCATTATATTTATATGATGAAATCAGGCTCTCAAAGGAACAAGCTATAAAAGAAAAGTTACTTTGGAAAAATCGATTTACAGACCTAGAGGCTAAACTGTTGAAGTTAAAAAGAAACAAAAAGATTGATGAAAAAAGTCTACAAGACATGGGGCAGATATCCGGGAATATGGTAGAAAGCATAAAGGTGTTAGAGGCAGAAAATGAGGCATTAGTTGCGGAGTTGACTGCTTTGAGGGAAATGGCCATGAGACAAGCTGAAACGCAAAGAAAAGCTGATTATGAGGATATCGATACAGAAGGACCAAAAAAAGAAAGTGAAGTTATCAGAGATACCACTCTACCAGGGATATTTGATGCTTCTATCTGTCAAGAAAAGGAAAAAGTACCAAATTATGGAAAAATGAAAGAGAATCAAAAAAGAATAGTAGAAGGGAAAAAAATGGAGAAGGAAATAAAAAATACACAGAGAGAACAAAGGATTGATTACGCAGATTTGGATGACCTAGAATATAAGTTGTTCAGCAGACTATATCAAAAATTGAAACAGAATTTGTCGGCGGAAATACGATCACAGTGCAGAGTTAATTACATTTCTGCACCTGATGACAATGACACAAAGTTAACAAAAAAATTAAAAAGATGTGATTCTGCCCCAAAGAAGCAAGGAGTGGATAATGCATCAAAGCAGACAGTGAATATCACTTACAATGTTGCCAGAGTCGGATATTTCTCCTGGAAATGCTAAGCCAAGATATGAGATGACAAATGGAAAAACGACTCCATCGAAAAAAGAAAAAATGTCGGAGCTGATATTGAGGATTCTTGTGAGAGTGGAAATACTTTAAACACTGTAGACAAGGTAACAAAATATAAAAATAAGCAGGTCAAGAAACACATTAAAAAAAAGGGGAAACACAAAGTGGATGATGTCACAATCATCATACAAGAAGAAATAATGAAAACGACCAACATGGGGCAAGAAGAAAAAAACTCACTGAGTCTGCTCGAAGAAATGGAGGAAGCTATAACAGCTTAAAGGGGACAAGAACCTGTCACAAATGCATCCCTTTACTCAGACTATCCAAAAGCACCTGAACAAATTATATCGAGTAATATGAAGAAAAGGGTATTCATTGTAGGGGATGACTACGCGAAAGGATTTGCTAGAGTTACAAAAACACTCATTAAGAGTGAAGAACTTATAATCGAAGAACACATAGAATTAAATGTTGAGATCTCTATGCTGACGGAAGATTTATTTGGCCGAGTGACGCAATATGGAGAAAATGACTTTGTTCTTGTGATGTTCAATACCAATAATATCAGTAACCAGGTATGTCTTTACAGAGCTCTGAAAAATATAGTATCTATCAGTAAGTTTACAAATCTCTTGATCATCACTGAACAAAACCGCCCCCTTGACAGAATTATTATTGATTATGTAAATAGGTATATGGGAAGATATTGCAACAAAACAAGAAATACATCTATCAAATTTCTAGTAGACCCAAAAGTATCAAATAGTAAAATGTGCATTTGTGATCATGTGAAGGGGTTTATATTAGAGACTAGGGAAAGCCACCTGGCTTTAAGAACAGTAAAAATTTATAACGATGAAGAAATACCTTCTGGACAGGATGGTCTTAAGGACAACTGTGTTGACTACAATGGAAGTATTGTGGTAGGAGATGGGGATATTGATTTAATGAATATCACGGAAAACGAGGATGACAATGGAATTAACGTAATGAATCCCCAGACAACTTTTTTAGAGTTAAGAAAGCGGAAACACGACTTGACATAATGCATGTTAATATACAGTGTCTCAGAAATAAGCTGAATTCACTCGAGGCTATTGCACTGCAACATAATTTTGGAATTGTAATGTTGAGTGAGCATTGGCTGAGTGGTGATGAGACGCGTTACTGTAAAATGGAGAATTATATGTTGGCTAGTTTTTTTTCGAGATCCGTCTACATTCACGGAGGGGTATGTATCTTTGTCAGAAATGACGTTTTGTTTGAAAGAATTGATGCTCTGAACGAATATAACATGGAAAGGCATATTGAGACTTGCTGCATTAAACTATTGAAACAGAAACTTATTGTCGTTTCTGTCTATCGCTCTCCATATGGAGATGTAAATATTTTTAAAGATAGTGTATCTGCCATGCTGTTGATATTATCGGAAAAATTCAGAACATTTGATCTGGTCATTGGTGGAGACTTTAATGTTGATTTCGCCACAGATTCTAAAAAAAGTCAGGAGATGATTGAATTGTTCTCATCTTTTGGCTTGTCCAAACGAATTTTGGGCTACACTAGGATTCGTGGTAGTTCAAAATCATGCATAGACAATATGTTCACAAACTTTGATGTTGAGGAAGCAGAAATTTCTGACTTTCATCTATCTGACCATTGTTCACAGATTATAGGTATTGGCACACAACGAGAGATTTCACCAAAATATAAGATAATTCTGAACAAAAATGTTGCCAACAAAGCTTTATTTCATGATAAATTAACAACAGAAGATTGGAATGAACTCTTTGAACGGCATGAGATAAACGAAATGATCCAAGTTTACTATAACACACTGAAATACTATATGGAAGTATCATTTCCTTCTATAAAAGTCAGAGTGAGTTCGAAAAGTGGCCCTAGCATTTATTCATACCCAGAAGTTATTGCTGCAAAAAGTGAGATTCGGAGACTGAACGATCGACTAAAACTGTTTATCGACTGTGAGCAGATCAAATCAGAATTTAAATTTAAAAAATTTAATTACGAACAATTACTTATGAAATTGAAGAGGGAACAGGCGATGAAAAAACTGAACGAATCAAACAATAAACAAAAAACTATCTGGCAGCTTATAAATAAAAGTATAGGTAGTAATAATCACACAAATAGCTCTTGTTTTCTTACATCAGAGCAGTTTAATGACTTTTTCATAAATGTAGCTAAAGATGTGAATAATCAAATGGGCACACCCATTAATTCATTCTTAGACTATCTCCACCGGGTTCCATGCAATATTGACAACTCAATGCTTTTCTATCGAGCTGATACTGCGGAGGTGAGTGAAGTCATCAAAGCCCTAAAAAACTCGGGCTCGCTTGATATTTACAATCACTCAGTAGTCATGTATAAGGAAAATGTATCTGCGCTCTTGCAACCAATTACATGTATTGTCAACTTGATTCTGACATCTGGGGTATTTCCATCGAAACTGAAGATTGCTAAGGTAATTCCGATTTTTAAGAGTGGCGACAAAAATCTTCCTTCAAACTACAGACCGATTGCACTACTTCCGGTCACTGCGAAGATTGTGGAGAAGATAATGGCATTGAGAATGGTGAATTACTTAGAGTACACGAATATCTTGACAGACAGACAGTTCGGATTCAGGAAGGGGAGAGGCACGTCGAGAGCAGTGCTCGAACTAGTCGACTTCATAATTGAAGGCTTCGAAAATAAAGAATCAACACTTGGTATATTCCTGGATCTGAGCAAGGCGTTCGATTGTGTCTCTACTGATATTTTGTTGGAAAAACTGAGATACTACGGCTTTGTGGGCATGGCACACAACCTACTCGCATCATATTTAAATGAGAGAAAGCAATGTGTATTATATAATGAAGAGCTCAGTAGCATACAAACGGTCAGGAATGGCGTTCCACAGGGTAGTGTCCTCGGGCCACTACTCTTCTTGATTTATATCAATGATTTGCCAAACTCTATGACAGTGTTTACAATGCTATTCGCCGATGACACTACTTTCGCCATTAGAAATAAAAATAGTGAAGAACCATCCGATTTGGAGAAGCAAGTTACTGAAGAGGCTGCGGACTGGTTCAAGGCGAATGGCCTATGTGTGAATGAGAGCAAGACCCAAAGAGTCATGTTCTCGCTGTCTCATAATACCTCAGATAATGTCAAATGTCTTGGTATAACTGTTGATTCAAGGTTAACTTGGAGACCTCATATTGAACAACTGGCAAAAAATCTATCATGCAAGGTCTACGCAATCAGACAGATAAAAAATAAAGTCGGCAATGAGGCTGCCCTCACTGCTTATCATGCAATGTTTCATAGTTCTTTGACTTATGGACTGATAAACTGGGGCACATCTGTTCATATTCCGAGAGTGTTCACAATTCAAAAACGAGCAATCAGAGCTTTAGCTGGGATAGCTCAGATGGAGAGCTGTAGGAGTTGGTTTATAAGGTTCAGTATATTGACTCTGCCATCTTGTGTGATATACTGCAATTTGATAAACATTCGGGAAAATTTACAAAGACTCACTACAAGTGGAAACAACCATTCGTATAATACTAGGAACAAGGATAACATTAGAGTACCAAACCAGAGACTAGAAATGACAAGGAGATATAACTCATACATATCATTGTACAACTCACTGCCCCAATCAATGAAGGTTGCAACCCTCCCGAATTTCAAAAGGAAACTGAAAAGGCACCTCTCGGAGAATGCTTACTATGATGTGTCTGATTTCAGATTTACGATTTAGTGACTATCGTTGGTGTACTGTCTCTGTCCACCTCTATTTTTACATTTATATGTTTGTTTATTTTATATTTGTGCTCGTATATATACAATTTTTGTTGAATGTTTACTTTTCTATAGGGTTATAATGAAATTACGCTTATATTATAATACCTACTTATATTATTGACTTGTCATAGCACTAAGGTGTAATAATTTGATCAATAAAAAATCTAATCTAATCTATATAGAGTACCTTATTAAAATTTACAAACACTGGTACTTACCTAACTTCATCTTATCAATCCTTATATTCTACTGAATCGCTTTCGCAATTCATTCTTTATCAATCAAATATCAACAACGTTCGAGAGTAATTAAAAGAATAATAGAAGTCATAAGAATTTATGACTCGCTCGGCTGACTAAGCACAGACGCATTCAAATGACGCACACTCCTAGCAACTCGGTCGTGACGGACACATTTTTTGATCAATCTTACACTCGCCAAGTGTCTGGAGTGTAACGTGCGATAAGGAATTTCATTCCAAAATATCTGATATACTGGTAATAAAATTTGATGATGTATTTGAATGGGTCAGGTATACAAGGTTTAACTGCATAGCTATTCATTAGACTTGGAATAATAAATTATGAATCGTATTTTAGGAGCATCACTGTAATTCGAATGGACCATTTTATTTTGCTGATGTTTGTGCAGGACCGGGTGGTTTCAGTGAATACATCTTGTGGAGAAAAGGTTGGCTTTTCAAGGGTTTTGGTTTGACTTTGAAGGGGGAAAATGATTTTAAATTAAATGAATCCTGTTGCATATCTCCTCATTCTTTTCAAGCATTTTATGGTTCTGCTGGAGATGGAGATGTCTGCAATCCAGAAAATATAAAAGATTTCAAAGAAAAGGTCTTATTTCAAACGAATGGACTTGGAGTACATTTCATGACTTCAGATGGTGTAAGTGTATTGATCCATTGAGCACAAATATTTTCAAGACATTCAGCATATTAATATACATTGTACATCAGTGCACGTCAATTTTTCAGTTGTTTATTTTAAATTTTTTATTCATTGACTTTTCCCTTCGTTTAAAAAACAAGAAATAATTTTTCACACTATTTCTAATTCCTATTTTTTTTATAATATTCTACTCATGTATCGAGTTTTGTTTGTCACATTTGAATTACAACTGCTTGTGAAGTTGTATCCCATACTTTATAATTATTGACATATTAAAATTTCAGTTTTTCAATAATATAAATTCTAATTATAAATATCAAAAACTTCCATATTTTATAAAATCTATAATAACTCTTGTTAGCTCCAAACTTCATAACATAATCTGTTTATTCCTATTAAGGTAGTTTATTTTTAGTTTCTGTAGTCATATTTAGAAACACAAAGGGATTCTTCATCAATTAAATATTGATTTGACATGCCATCTTGCCTAGAAGTCTTTGACCATTAAAGTGGAAAATTTTCCTAATTGATGGATCATTACATTTGTTGGTTCTGAAAGTGCATTTAAGTTCAACTATTTTTATTTTTAGGGTTTTTGTGTTGAAGGAGAAGAAAATCTTCAGGAGATTTTATCTAAAAATATCTATTTATGTCAGTGTCTTGTTGCCCTGGAAATTGTGAGGAGTCATGGTCATTTTGTTACCAAATTGTTTGATGTTTTCACACCGTTTAGTGTTGGATTAATATATCTTATGTATAAGTGCTTTGAAAAAGGTAAATAGTAAGCTATGTTATATGCCATACCTAGGAAATCTACATACAAATTTAAAATTTAGAAGAATTATACAATCATTAAAAACTCAATCACTTAATAGTGTTCAGATGTTTCTTTAATTGGATATTTTATGAATGAAAACTTGAATAAATTATTTTAACAATAAACAAAATATCAGATGTATGTAATTAATTGTCAAATACAACAAATCCATTTCAAATTCTAAGTTGTTACTTAAAAAGACATACACATTACATTTTTATCATAATATTGAAGCAAAGGAAATTGACTAATAAAGAATTATTGTAATCCACAGTTAGTGAATTGAAACTGTTCAAGTTGTTATATATGAACATGAAGTTTTTTGTATTTATTTACCATCTTTTCATTTCAACAGATTATTCAATTATTTCATTGTTATAAATGACTTTTGAAGGTATATTTATTTATATTATAGGTAAAATATAAAGCAGTAAACATATTCTATAGGAGAGAATAATTATTCACTTCAATCTATTAATTCATTAGTTCGTTGAAATTTCTTAAGATTCGCAGAAATTTAATTCGACTTAATATTTCATAATAATAATAGTAATAATAATAATAATATTTATTCGTTCAAAAAATTATCACAACATAGTAATGATAAAAAGAAACAAGTCAGTTATCTTTAATCGAGCACAAATGAAAAAATTCATCCAAATCATATGGCTCGCTTTCTAAAATGAACTTATAAATTCTTCGTTTAAAGAGGCTTGTGCTGTCAATGCTATGAAACCTTTTTGGTAGTGCATTAAATAGTTTTAGACACATGTATAGACTTCCGTGCATTGTTAGGGATAGATAACATCTAGGTAGTATATATGGAAACACTCTCCTTGTAGTATTATTGTTCTGAAATATACCAAAAATGCTTTTGTGTTTGTGGAAGAAGAGTAAGGAGCGCAATACATACAACCCAGTTAAAGTTAAGATGTTGAAACTTTTGAAATATCCTCTGCACGATTGTCTGAACCTCAAGTTGAGTATCGATCGTAATGCCAGTTTTTGAGTCAGAAAGAGACTCCGGGTGAGGGAGATGCTGCCCCAGAATATTATGCCATAGGTTAATGAGGACTGAAAGTTAGCGAAGTAAATAATTCGTAAAACATCGCTTGCAACATGATCCTTTAAGGCGGTTATAGAATAGAGTACAGAGCAGAGCCTTTATTTGAAAGAAATGCTCGAATTTATTCTAAATGAGTTAGTTGATGGAATCCGTCGTTACTACGTGATAATTCGACATGATGAACAAAAACAAAACTTGAATTTTCTACGTTTACTATCACAAAAATACTTTGAAAAATATAACACTGCGATTGCAATTTCGGTCCCCCCCCGATGTTGGTCTAGTGACCGAAATTGCAATCGCAGTGTTATATTTTTCAAAGTATTTTTGTAATTTTCTATTATTTTAAAAACTACATTTAGTTCAAATATTTTGGTTTTAAAATTTCTAAAAATTATACCAATGTATACCATATCGCAACTACCACACTTCTTTCAATTACTGGTAATGAAAGTTGTTATAAGGAAATAAAAGTTCAGACCGATACCCGCAACAATCCTGACGTGTAGGAAGAATAATTCTTGATCTGTTTGTTTCAAGATTCAAATTTTAAATAATTTCTCCAAATCATTTTAGCTACACACAAATACACCTTTCATTCAAGAAAATATAAAAGTTGCTTCAAACTTTGTTTAGTCTGACATAAGCGATTTATGATTTCATTTCATTTTCAATCTTAAATTTTTATATATATTTATTTATTTTTGATCATTACAGTGTGTATTTTAAAACCTAAATCGTCCAGGCCTGCTAATGCTGAGAGATATTTGATTTGCTGTAATCTTCAAGATAATGCGGAAAAAACGAAAATCAAAAAATATCTTCAGTCAGTATCAAGAATTTTATGGGAAAAGAAGGATGATAAATCTTGTGATGTGTTAGAAATAGTTTCATTAGAGAATATAAAAGCAGATAGGACATTTATTGAATATATCAGAAAGAGTAATAATAAGTAAGTAATAAAGATTGAGTTATTTTGAATGTATGATAAAATTATTTTATTTAAAATTTTTCATTTGATATACATTTATTAATTTTACTCAATCTGTTATCCATTTTTTTATTAACTGCCTTTATTTCCACATAAATTTAAATTATTGCTAATATATATATATATATATATATATATATATATATATATATATATATATATATATATATATATATATATATATATAAATTTATCGGAGGAGCAATGAAACTTGTTTGTTTTTTGTTGATAGGTATTATCATGGATTGTAACTCATTGTACATACAGCCATTCACCATTTATATATTTACAATTAAGTGTGAACCATAAACTTTTATAATTATTATATATATATATATATATATATATATATATATATAAATTTTCGTTAATATATACTATTTTTAGAATAGGCAGGTCCCAAATAGACGCCTTACACAAGCTTGAATTATACTGTCAAATCAGAGCACTAACAGAGCAACCTAGGCAACATTATTTGAGGAACAAAGCTTTGAAATATTGGAAAATACCAGCTAATATTAATAAGATGGACATAAAAAGGAAAATGATAGATGATGATAATGAACTATATTCTTCCCTTGAAAATTTGGGTAAAATACAACCAATTCAATATTACTTCTTGGCTAATTTATTTCTTAAGTTTGATGAGTTAAATTTTTTATCAACAAATCAAGAAAAATTAAGCTGCCGTTGATAAATTGGATAATTGAAAATAACTCTATATCACTTCTTGCTTAATTATTTTTATTAGTTGAGGTTTTTATTAGGGATGCGCCGAAGCGTCTTTTTTGTAATTCGGCCGGATACCGAATTTCTTTCTCACTGAATCAGCAGAAGCGTCCACCGAATCGATGGTATTGATACTTATTAGAAATACAGTAAATAAAAAAAGCAAACACCATTGGTACTAAAGATATATATATATATATATATATATATATATATATATATATATATATATATTTATATATATATATATATATATATATATATATATATATATATATATATATATATATATACATACATACTAGTTCTCCTTGCCGAAATGTTTTCGTCTGTCTGAAAGATGTGGTTCAATTGTTTCCGACTGGTGGCGCTGTGTCATATTTATATGCCATGGAGTTACTAGAAGAAAAATGTATGACCGTTTGAAATGTTAGTTTGGTTATCACTTTCGGTGGATGGATGATACTGATGAGCCCCAATAAGGGCGAAACAGTCTGTCTATCAATTTCCATCGATTGTGATAAACAAATTAACATTTCTAACAATTACCGTCTAGGGTAGATGTGGATATTTCGATGCTTCGTGAACTCTTATAACCAGCTCCGCTAGGAGGTTTGTTTGATTAGTTTCAAATAAATGTCCTAGTTCACTAAATTTTATATATATATATATATACATATATATATATATATATATATATATATATATATATATATATATATATATATATTTATATATATATATATATATATATATATATATATATATATATATATATATATATATATATATATATATATATATATATATATACCTATTTTATCTATCAAACGAATGATAATTCCAACAACTTAATAATGACTTAGAACATTGCAATGTATGTTAAATAAGGGAACTATACTATCTGTAAAATATTTTCTGCCGGGTATCGTGTACTAAGGAACTATGTTGGACATTAATCTTTGAAAACCCTTGTTTGCGGCAATGGAATATGGCAAATTATCCAGAGCAATCAGTTCGCCTATCCCATAATGTATTGATTTTGAGCGATGATTATCGATTCTCCATTTTGAACATGACTGTAGGGCACTGACAATTGTGGGTTGTTTCAACTTTTTACTTGAATTTTCACCTTGAAACTGTTCATATTCATCACAGTGTTTTCTCTTGAGGTGATTTATCATAGATGTTGTACTAGCATTTTTACCAACACCACCCCTAGATATTTCAGAATCACATTTATTGCATCGCACATATTTATTATTATCGCATAATGAATAATATTTCCAAATATCACTAGTTTTTACCCCGAGGCGAAGCTAAAGGGGTTATAGTTTCACGACAAAAAGTTGGTAACTGGCCCGATTTTAAAAATTCCAACGGATATCGATAAAACACATATGATTTCATTAGGGAATTTGAATTCCCAATTTTTACCAACGAAGAATAAAAAAATATAGCGTTTTTACCCCGAGGTGAAGCTAAATTTTCACTACAAAAAGTTGGGATCTGGTCCGATTTTAAAAATTCCAACGGATATCGATAAAATACATATGATTTCATCAGAGAAGTTTTGTTCCCATTTTTTTCCCAACGAAGAATAAAAAAATTATACCGTTTTTTAGATAGGCATTACGACATGCGCATGCGCCAAGGTTGATATGTACGAACTCCTATAAAACATGCGTCGAAGTGCTCAAGACGTTGTTGTCTGTGTGCCACGGTAACCAAGCGACGTTGATAGCTTAAGCTTGATTCTGCGCCTGTGTCTGCTTCCCATCCATAGAGATATCTTATCAATTTGATTCATAATTTGCAGCAAAATGAGCCGGGATAGGATATTCAAATTCGACAGTCAAGCAATGAATTTTTTTGCTAAATTTTCAAGGATTTTATTCGTAATATCGACTTATTAATACATTTATTGCAATTTTCCTTCATTTCATTCGTAAAATCGACTTTCATTGTTATTTAATTTATATAATAGGTACATTCAAAAAATATTGACGACATGCACATGCGCCGAGGGGTTTTATCATTCCTAGTGCTACGCAGTAGGGTGTCTTTCATTTTTTTAAGACATTTTCTTAATAATAAATTTGCTCAACTACCGCTCCCTTGCACGACAGTGTAACTGTGCGAGTCTTAACACGAAACTTTATCGCGTCGCTTCGGCCGAATCGAACAACTGCTTCGGCCGAAACCGAATAATTGAAAAGTAGGCCGAAGCGGCCGGATACCGAAGCCGAATCGATGGTTCGGCGCATCCTTAGTTTTTATTGATAAAACCAAAAAAAGCTTAATCAGTTAGAATTTCCAACCACGTTTTAATTTATTGGAATCCCCATTTTATTTATGTGAATATCTGTCTTCATCATTTATTATAACTCTCCTAAATTTACTCATGCAAATCTCTGAATATTTGAGTTCACTATCTATTAATGTTAGGTATTCTTATTCATATAAATTGCAATTGCATATTTACAGTTATCAATCACGAATAATTTTATGCATAAGACGAATTTGATTTCTATAAAATTTGGATTTATTTAATTTACATGGTAGATAATATAATCTGGGGTTCTTTTCGAAGCATCGAAATTTGGGTAAATTTTCCAACCGCCGCCATTTTTACGTAGATATTTCTTGTTTTTTCGTGATTTTTGAAAATTTCCTAAACTCCACGCTTCCGCAGATTGAGTTAGGGGGTTGAAATTTGGTACGTGGATTCGGTTCATGTTGAAACATGATCCTTTGTGGGTTTCAATTATTTTCCTCAACAGCGCTGCACTTCGCGGAGACTATTACGTTCGAATAGACTTGCTTCGCTTTCAGTGCGCAATACACTTCGCGAATTTTCATTTTTCATAAAATAGATTATTTTCTAATCTCGTGCACTTCGGGCTAAAAATACAACCTTAGCGACGGAGCTCTGGTACTCACTCGTTTTTTTCCCCATTACTTTCACTATTTTCAATAATTTTCATGCGTTTTCGCTGTTTTTAAGATTTTACGCTCATTTACATACCCTCCACATTAAGTTAACGCAGGGATCCCCAACCTTTTTTCACATAAGAGCACATTCTAGCATTCCGGTTAGGGGGCGGGCACCATTTAAAATTTGAATGTTTAAGGTAAATTTATAGTTTGAGATTTTTAATGAAACAATGTACAAAAAATATTTAATTCCAAAAACATATTGTAACATAAACATTGTTGTTAATATTTCGTGTAATAGGCATCCTTCCCTGTTGTTCGTCCTTTCATGGGTAATATTTTCAGTAGATCTTCTTTTACAGTAAAGCCACTAAATACTATTCTCACTATAACTGCTAACGATGCTATTTCTGTAGACTCCTCAAGTTGTAATGAGAACCCTTCACATACTGCCAAATCACTCTTTAACTGAGCTTGCATGTCTTTTGAAATATCGTGTAATCTTCTTGTCACGGTGCTGGCTTACAACTGGAGGTCTTGTATTGCTAACAAAATCTCACGTTTGTTGCGAAAACCCTCAAATAAGCAACCGGCGTCAGTCAAATATGTTTATTTTAACACTCAGCATCCTGGAAAGGATTTTTCTTGTATGCACCGGGTTGGAGGAGAAAGGTAGTCGAAAAGCAGGCAGTGACTGTCAGCTGAGACCACTGCGCTACTCGTTGTAATATTTCATACGACACAGGCATAAGTTTTAGTCTACAGAATAGATCATAAGTGGGTCGGGTTCACGTAAAACGGTAGACGCGCGCCATGGCGTCCGCGAGCACAGGGTTAGGGAACACTGAGTTAGAGTATTAAAAATTTATATGTGTTTTGTTATGTGGTATTATGGGAATGTACGAAATTAGTGGCGGAGATATGCTGATAATGCTAACTTCAATGATTTAATTTTTACCTTCAATATTCGTAGATATTGAAGTGTTCTGTAATAATAAATTGAAACTAAAATTTCAGTTCTGCGTACCTTTTGACATATATATTATATGTCTATGAGATAATATCAAAAACAACAATATGTTTATCACTATGAATTAGAGGCAAACACTAAATATGAGAATATAATTTCAAATTGAAAATGCGTATGAGTCGTAAAATATTGTAATTGAATATGTGAAGCTTTTGTGAATTCCTGTACTTTGTTCAGTTATCCATCTACCTATACAATAATATACAGAGAATGACATTTGTAGTAAGAAAGATATTATTTGGAGTATATTTAGTAAAGTAAAATATATCGTCATTACCAAAATGGAATTCAAAAATTTTATGAATAATAATCTGGCGATGACTCAATGTCTAACTTGAAAATAGAGGTTTAATCCATAATTTTAGAAACTGGAAATACAATCTTCATCACTTGAAACAACTGCAGTGTTGTATGAAATAAACCTTTTGAATATCAAATACAAACAAAAAAAAATATTGCTGGAACTGGTAGCATTTGCGATACTTTGTAAAACTGTTTTAATGAACGCTTTAACGACGCTCTTGCAAAAAATACTCTTCATTGTTAACTGAATAATTTATGTCTAGAAATTATTATCTAACTTTTTTAAATAATTTTTTTTGAATAAATAGAATTTGGTGTGATAAAGACTCTTGTAATGGCATGAATCAGAATTTTTGTATCTATTAGATGTATCCATGAAGCAAAAAATATTGTTTCTTGTATCGTTGAATTGAAATTTAAATAATGTTCTCTGAAATTCATCTTGAATTTATAGAAAGTCATTTTCCCTAAATAAAGCGATCTGATTTCGTCAAATCGAATTGTTGCTGTTATTTTTTCAAACCATTTGATCAATTTTTTTATAATATGCTAAATTTGAAACTGTCAAACAGTTATGCCGATCAGCTGCCCACTTTATGTCTTTCCTACTTTGTCAATGCTGAACTAACCGTTAATAGTTATTCCCATTATTTTCAGCAATATTCAAATAGCTGTTTAACTTTCAGGTTGGCTGAAAAATCCTTCAATGGACGCTAAAAATAAAAATTCGCTGGAGAGAATTTATACAGAAACGCAATATATTTCTTGTTGTATGTTATACTCCTCAAAAAAACAAGTATGTAACTTATTTGCAGGTACAGTCACAGATATTTCTAGAAATGCGGTGCTTATCAGCTTTAGTTGATTTTATTGATATTTTTAGGGTTCTCTTCTGATACTAGGAAATGGGAAAATGGTAGCTGGGTCATAGAAAAAAGTTTAAAGTTAACCAAAGGTACTTTATTATATGGAGAAATAGTCAAAGAAACTTTGGAATCAAAGGACAATCCTTGTTGTAAAAGATCTAGCCTTCATATTATCGACGCAATATACTTAGGAGATAAAGACATGCGCAATCTTCCATTTGAAGAAAGGTAATCATGAACTATAGAAGAAAATCAATGAAAATTCGTCGATTATGCTTCAACTTAAAAAATTGAATATTTATATGCATTAATTATGTATTTATTAGAAACTGTGTGGTAGCAGTCGTTTAACTCTTCAGAAGTTTATCTGTGTAGGCAGCTCTTTCAAATATAACGTTTGTCGGTTTTTCATTATCGAATTATTGTATACTACAGTTTATGAGTTCATAGCTGATGAACGTCTTTTGGGTCCCATATTTCATTTGAAAATTCAAGAAATTTATCTTCGAGTTACAATATGCGGTCAAAAAGGGGATCACAAGTTTATATCACCAGGTGTCTATGATAATATTTATGTATGACGAAATCAATCAAATGAAACAATTGAAATAGTGCGCAGTATGATATGCTATACAGCCAATCACCCCTGCATATTATACATTCTCCTGTACATTATACAACAGTAAATGACAATTTTTGCATTATCAATTGCACATGAAATAGCTTTACGCTAGGTGTGTGCCTTACATGCTAACAGAAGAACGCAGATATATTAAATAATCAGAATATAAACATCAGAATATGTATCGACACGAAATCAAGTAGTGTCAAACAAAATAGAACTTGTTATTTAACAAACTTTCAAAATAATTCACAATGTCACATCCCTCATATCAATTCATGGCAGTTCGATAAAAAAAATGCAGTAATATAAGCCATCATTTTAATTTTGGTTGGTAACTTATTATAAAGTGTGATGTAGTTATAATATGGATGCTCAGATTCGAGTATTTCTGATTTCAATACTTTCCCTTCCTTTGAAATACAAATGCTGTGTTCACGTTCCAGTAGGTACCATTGAAACCATTTCCCAACAATTTCTCTGACACCCACAAATCCAATTTTGTTGGGGATATACATTGAGTTTTTTGTACCACTTAGCGATATTTTTCATCTTTTAATAAAATATTTTCATGGGAACGCAATAACTCGAGGTCTGCCCTGAAAGAGTGATTATGAAATCAGGTCCATAATATTCGTTCCATTTTCATTACACCAATTTCCAAATATTTGTGAATTTATTTACTACTACTCGTTGACATTTGATATTTATCAATTTCCACTGAAGTTTCATGAACCAGAGAAGTTTGGCCGATGGCGGTGCGGTATGTATCAACATATTGTTACGAATTCGGGTTCGCTAGGATGATTTCCAATAACTAAATTTAATTAATAAACAAATCAGTATTAATCAGATGGTTTAGGAATGTGTACAAGACGAAGAAACATTCATTA
>JARQZK010000878.1:0-154782 GCA_030704885.1 Cynegetis impunctata | reverse complement strand
TATATTCAAAACCGTTCTCAATATAACACCTTCTTTCAGAAATCGACTTCTTTTAATTGTAGTTACAAAATCGTATACAGATCACACCGGAATTAGATTCATCAAGGCAAAATAACCTCGTCAAAATCATAGTTGAAAACTACGACGTAGTTTAATTCGGACGAATCTTCCGTTTATTACATACTGATGCAGTGTTGTCAATTTTAAGGAAGACTGATAAACTGTACAACGGCAAAGTAAAATACGGTGGTTTACTTATACACTGCTGGGTTGCATTTCAATATACGCACGTTATATACACGCTATTGTAGCGCCCTCAAAGAATGTGGCGTATAGTAGGAACTAAAATATACATAATTTATAAAAAACAGTTTTTGTCTTCCTTCTCAAATTTCACCAAATTACCCCTAGGGTCATTTAAAGTCGATTTAGAGCAGATGCGATAAGTCTTCCGATATACGGAAGACGCATTGCACCGGAAGACCTATTAAAAATAAATGCGGTGTTGATGGAAGACCTATACGCGGTGTGATACATATATATATATATATATATATATATATATATATATATATATTTTTATATAATTATATATATATATATATATATATATATATATAAAAATATATATATTTATATAAAAATATAAAATATATATATATATATATATATATATATATATATATATATATATATATATATATATATATATATATAATAATAATAATAATAATATTTAATATAGAACATCAAAACAATATTACATTGAAAACCATATTACTACATTACATTACTATGTTACACTATGTTCTATATCCAATGAGCTGCACGATAGAATATAAAAAACTGTGTGTGCAGTAACTCCCAAATTAACAAAACCAATATACTATCTATATCCAGGCATGTCGAAAATGATGACCTACTTTGAGAGGTATTCTCCAGTATTTACAAAACACCTCAAGCATTAAAATTAAATTTAAACCCGCTTTCTTTAATCCACATATCGATCTTGAGCTTATTTCTTTTGTACGTTCCTGCTTTCATTTGCAGGGGCAAGGCATTATAAGCCTTTGGGCCAGTAAAATTTATGTGCCTTTGCATGGCCAAGTGCCTGACAGAGGGAAGCAGTACATTCTGCTGAGACGCACCCCTCGTGTTTAATTGATGCTTCAATTCTAATTTATAGTAAGGCCTTTTGAGCATGAATCTGATTACTGACTTAACATGAAGTTGTTCCAATGTAAGAAAATTATAATTTTTAAACAAGATTTCAGTTGAAAATCGCTTATTTTTAAAATACATTACTTTTATCACATATTTCTGCGCCACAAACAAAGGTTGCAAAACTGTCTTACATGCATCATCGACTCAACAAGAGAGTAATAAACCGTTCTAAGAATCCTTCCCTGTAGCACATTTCTTAGTTCATAAAATTTATATATGAGTTTTCTTACTTTACCCACTACATACAAAACGTGTGTTTTCCAATTTAAATTTTCATCAACAAATACTCCCAAGTATTTGAGTGATTGCGTTCTTTCTACTTTGTTTTTGCATTTACAGTCATTTACAGTCCTAGTACAACCTGAGCCATGAATTCTTATGCTTGTGAACATCGGTAAATTTACCCTGGTAAAGCCGAAGGTTATAAACTTTGTTTTTTGTATATTTAGTGACAATAGACTGTAGTCCAACCATTCTTTGATTTTTGTTATCGCAGTTTCCGCTTCACTCTGAGCATCCTCCCAAGTTTCTCCACTCACAACCACTGCAGTGTCGTCCGCAAAACAGAAGACACTCCCCACGTCAAGCACAGAGAGCATATCATTAATATATAGGTTGAACAAAAAGGGACCAAGCACTGTACCCTGCGGCACACCACATCCCAACTCGAGAGGATCGCTTAGACTACTGTTCACTTTTACACATTGGGTTCTGTTCGTAAGATATGATTTAAACAAGTCATTCGCCACTCCTCTAATGCCCATATTGTTCAACCTGCACAGTAAGACTCCGTGCGCCACAGTGTCGAAAGCCTTGGTCAAATCCAGAAATATTCCTATAACCTTTTTACCACCATCCAAACTACTAAGTATTTTCTCTGTAACTTTACTCAATGCATCTTCTGTGCTGGTTTCCTCTTCAAATCCATATTGATTATCAGATAAAATAGCATGTTTATTGAGAAACTTTGCCAGTTTAAACTTAATGCATTTCTCTACCAATTTGCTAATAGTACTTATTAAGGCTATAGGTCTATAATTTGTTGTTAATTCTTTATTGCCTTGTTTGTAAATAGGTATAACTATGGCTTTTTTTAAGGCTTCAGGATATACTCCTGTACAGAAAATACGATTTATTATATGGACTAACGGTTTCAACAGAAATACATGGTTATCCTTTATCATTTCAGATGTTATGTTGTCTTGTCCACTTTGAACATTATTTTTTAATTTTTTGATCTGATTTATAATTTCGCTTTCGCTAATAGGTATGAAGAAGAAAGACTCTGGATTGACTGGTGTAGCCCCAGTGTAGTTATGATTTCGGTTCAACTCAATCAAAGCCGCCAGTTTATCTCCTATACTAGTGAAGAAGCCATTGAATTCATTTGCTATCTGACTTGGATTACTCAGTATTTCACCATTACTACTCATAACATGTTTTACTTCCCTTCTGGTTTCCTTATCACCAGTAGCATCCTTTATTATTTTCCACGTTTTTTTGGGATCCGTCCCACTTTCAAAAATTTTGTTTTTATAATAGTCATATTTGGATTTTTTTATTAGCTTTGTTAATTGATTTCTGTACTGTCTGTACGTATTCAGAGCATCCAAGCAATTTGGATTAAGAGCTGACTGTTTTTTTAGTTTATCTCTTTTTCTTATTGATATCAAAAGGCCATCAGTGATCCAAGGTTTTAGCCTTCTCTTCTTATTACTAATTTTATATTCATACTGGCAATTTTCAATACAGGTTTGTAATGAGTTAATGAAGTTATTTGTACTTAAATCAACATCATTGGTATCCATCACGTCATCCCAATTTGCCTCAGACAATAGCTGAGTTAGTTTTGTGTAATTAGTTTTATGATACACTCTTGTACTTTTAACATTTTTACTGTCAGTGTTCTGGAGTTCTATATTCAAGAAAATAGGAAAATGATCAGTGAAGTCACTAGTTAATATAGCCGAGTGCACATCACTATAAAATTGGCTTTTGCATTTCACGAACAAATGATCAATGCAAGTATTCGAGCTACCTTGTACTCGAGTTGGACTATTTATAACACTTGTGAACCCAAAACTATGCATTAATGTTAAATAATTATTCGTTTGTACTGAGCTAGTATCCAACAAGTTAATATTGATATCTCCGATAAAGACATACATGCGGTTAGGATCTACAATGCTTTGTTCCAGTATTTCACCTAAGTCAGATGTAAAATCATCCACATTAATTTCATGGGAACGATAGAATGCTAAGACATCTACCAATGTATTATTTTTAAATAATGACATTTTATGACACTTTACACTCTTTATTTCAATAAGTGAATGGTCTTTACATATTTGTTCTTTTGCATATATCATACATCCATCAAACTTGTTATGTACACTGTTATTCCAAAATGCACAGAAACCAGGTATATCAAAGTCATGAATATTGAAAACTGTGTGTGCCTCTAACATAACAATGACATCGATTTCCCCCTCTATAGACTCCAGAAACACTAAAAAGTTATCAAAGTTCTTATAAATGCTTCTTATATTTACATGCATTACATTTATGTCCTTTGTCGATTTTAAAAACGTACTTTGAGATAAGCTATCACATATCATTGCTTCACAAGCCTTATATTCGTCGAGAATGTCATTTAGAGGCATACACATAGTAAAAATTGCACATTCTTTATCCCCCAAATATATTCAGCCAAATCTCAGTTAAAATTCTAAGTCACCCTCACACTTGATTCTAATTGGATCCTCCTGTTCAGATTTTCTTAAGTAGATTTTCCCATTTCTGACATATGCTGCTTTCAAGTTTTTTTCCTTTCTTAACTCTCTCGTCTTTTTAAATAATTGTTGGTTGAATTTGGTTAGGTCTTCATTTAGATATATATTGTTATTATTTCCCACCAATCCACACTCATTCACCTTGACACCCCTGATTTCTCTGATCTTCTCTTGCAGTTTCAATCTCAGTTCCTTATTTCTAAATTTAATGAGTATGGGCCCATCTCCTCGTTTGGTTATCCGATAGATATCCTGTATATCACTTTCTTTCACTTCGACCTTCATGGCTTTAAAAACTTTATCGGCTATGATCTTTGGTTCATATTTTTGTTTCGGTATTCCAGCCAAGATTAAGTTACCCTCCTTTTCCCTCTGTTCATTGGTGTTTATTATTTGTTCCATCTCATTTACTTTTAATTGTAGCGAAGTATTTTCTTCCTTTAGCCTCCGCATTTCAAGCAATATTGTATCCGTTGTCTTCTTCTGTTCATCGAAACTGTCCGACACAAATTGCATTGATTTTTTTATATCAGCCAAATCAGACCGCATCAGTTTCTTGAAGTCCTGCAGGTTCTCATTTAACACCTCCTTTATCATGTTTTTTATCTTTTACTCATCCATCTCTGGATTTTCAGATGAATGTTCTAGTTTTTTAACCTCACTCTCGCGTTTAAAACAACAATTCACTTTATTGTCAGAATTTAGCACTTTTGCTTGTCCCGCACAACTAGGGTGAAAGTAAGAATTACAGTTTTCACAGTCATACGAGATTTTCACACTTTTTTTGCAATGAGAGCACTTTTTCTTAATTTCTTCAGGAGCTTGAGAATTTGCGTTGTTTACATTCGACATAACCTATAATATATATATATATATATATATATATATATATATATATATATATATATATATATATATATATATATATATATATATATATATATATATATATATATATATATATATATATATATATATATATATATATATATATATATATATATATATATACTACTCAATGTATTTTTTATATTGATTTCATTGTCTGACACTTAATGAAAGTGTTGATAGTAATAATAAATCACTAGTACTATCACCAAACAATATCTTTACAGAATTGATGATGGAAACTATCCACACAGTTAAAAATAATAGTTTAATAATCTTACCAAGATGTTAAAAAATCTTCCCTAGGCCAAACCTTGCCATTTTCATCTATCATTTGATTAATGATATCTTTGGTCTCTTCACTAGAGTCAATATCCTCACTTGTTTCGGTCTTCACAGAATAGACAAAATTCATGTTTGTCAGAGGATCACATTTTTCTTGAGTAATTAGTTCGACCTGCATCGAGGAGTGCTTCTCACTTACATTGTCAACTTTGGTCATGGTGCATTCAACGTTTTCGTTTTGTATGTGATAATTTTTGGTCAAATGGGGCTCCTTTATCAGTTCTTTATATTTCATCTCAGTCAGATCATTTTTCACTCCAAGCTTCGAAAATATATGTACTATAGAGACATTTCTAGCGTTAAAATCTACACTTATTTCTGACTTGATAGAACTATAATTCCTGCAATAATAAAGACATATATCTAACCATTTCATTGAGGGACTTCATGTCAAGTAATGTTCATTTAACTTTTAAAGATCTACTATGTGATTGTCAGGTAGAACTAGTGAAACCATTATCATAATTATTCAAATAATTGAACTATTTAACAATAAAATAAATTCATGATGAGTCTTCTTTGTGGTAGTTCATATTAGATAATTAAATTAATATAATGCAAACTCATAAGCATTCAGACTGCTAAAATAATTTTGTCTACGACTGTACTATAAATCATTCATTATACGTGTGAAGTATAATTATACATATTATTCACTAGTGTGTATAATGGTTTATTATACACTGCATGACGTCACACTCAAAACGTATGTCCAAACTTGAGACTATCATTCACATTGTTAGGATAGTATTGTTATTAGATTTTTAGGTTTTATGTAACTAAGATTACTTTTAGGCAAATTATTAAACTAATATTTAATATAATGCCCAACTTATTGAATATTTAATCTAATAAATTATCTATTTCATTCTTATCAGAGTGAAAGAAAGGAATGGAATCGATGTCAAGTGAAATAGTTGACGTTTACGTGAGTATGCAGTTTTCAGTGAACACAGAAAATGTTATGTCAACGCTTTTGATAACTATTTTTATTGTTGAAAATGCAGATTATTACTAATTTTTTCGAGGAAGTCGTGGACAAAGTATAGTATTCTACTCGCACAAAATTACAATTTTTCACTCGGGTGAATTGCGACACTCGCTTGCAGCTCGTGTCGCAAACTTCACCCTCGTGAAAAATAGCAATCATTTTGTGCTCGTTGAATAATATACTATTAATTTACAACTAGTTTCGCATGTTGTAGCATAATCAAGTAAAAAAATTGTACTAATTTCATTAATTAATTTATTATGTTCCAATCGATAACTTGACTATAGCTCATGGTAGAAGAAATTGCCTTCATCTAGAAATAATATATAGATAAGCATTTATTGATCCTTATAGACAAGTGTATAATATTGTTAAGGATAAGTCATAATGAACAGAATATAAAATAGAATTAAGTCACATCATATTAATTACATCAGAGTCATTCAAGCACTCTGATATCCAATAATACGCTTAATGACAGAAGTAACAATTTAACTACCTTTTTGAACATACCAATATTTTGCAACTTCATAATTGATGGCAACTGATTAAAAAATGTAATACCTTGATAGGAGGATGGTTATATAAATCTTGTTGTTGTATGCTTAGGGATAAAGAGCACTCCAGTGTTTCTGGTTACATAGTCACGATTACAATTCAGTTTGGCAAAATTACATTATTTCGCTTATATACAATAAGCATTTATAAATATATAAACAAGGTTAAGTCATAATGCCATTTTCAATTAAAAACGATCTCGCAAGAAGTTTAAGATTAATATTGAACATTATGCGAATTATTTGATTGTGACACACAAATACTCTAGTTTTATACGTGGAGCGACCCTATAGTAGAATATTGTAGTTCAAATGACTGTACCCAAGATTGTAATATACACTGATAACTGAAGGAATCAGTAATCCCACTTATGGCAAGGAAAGTTTTACCGAGTTTTTTATTTATCGCATCAATGTGACTACACCAATTCAATCTACTATTGATGTGTACTACTAAGACTTTAATAGAATCCTAGAACAATAGTGTAGTATTCAAATGTGTAAGTGCAAATTGTATGATAACATGAATAAAGTATCGATCTATCTACCTAAATATCTTATTTTCAGTCACTCACTACCAGTATCTCTTCAGTCATAACAAATACATTCAGTTTTTCCAGAATTCAGTATGAGTGCGTTTGAAAGCTACCAATTACTAAAAGATTCTATCAATGCATCACATGTCCTCAATAATTCTTCATTAGTTCGTGCATTCACGGTAAAAGAGGTTTCATCCGCGAATACATTGATTTTGCCGTTGTCAATGCAACTTGGCAAGTCGTTCACAAACAACAAAAACAAGAGGGGGCCAAGTACAGAACCATGAGGCACTCCCAGTTCACAATGAAATGTTTGCGGCCAACATTTATCACTTTGACAACCATGGTTCGAACAGAAATAAAAATTTGAATCCAATTGAAGAAACCATTTCTAAATCCCAAACTGTATGACTTGTTTATCAGAAACACAGGAATTAACCCTCGCGACAGGTCGAAAACAAATTCAATAAAACAAAACAAATTTGTGCAGATCGCTTTTAACTGAAACCATGTTGACTGTAATCATATCAAACTTAGACAAGAAATTTACCATTTGATTGAACACTATTATTTCGAAAGACTTTGGAAAATATTCAAAGAATTGAGATTGGACGATAATTAGATATATCAGCATCATTTTTTTTGAAAACAGGTATTAATATAACTGTTTTCAATAGATCAAGAAATATTCCACTGGCACCTAAAAGAATTATTAGTTATACTCAGTCTGTACCAGCACCTTTTCCATTTTTAATTGCATTAATGACATCAACAACTTCTTGTTTTGTAACAGGAAAAAAAAAGAAACTACAGTTTTATATTTCAGATACCGTACAAAATTGTAATCTTCATTTGCCATAATGTTCAAATAAGTTTTTTGCGCTTATAGTGGAGAAATATTCTCCAAAAACACACAACTTTGTCTGTATCTGAGATAACTAATCTATCATTATTTAGATGGACAGAAGGTCCAGCTCTTTCCGGTTAGTCACATGATAAACAATCAAACAGATGTGTTCTGTTCTGCCCCTGTTATCTGATACATCAGACTTTCTTGATATTCAAGCTTAGTATCATTCAGCAGATGCTAATAATAATTCACCTTAGCTCTTGTATAATCAACCGCAGAGTCAAAAGATTTAAAACTGTTTGCGACCCAATGTAGCTCTTTCAGTTCTAGACTATTCTTTCAAATTTTTGGTAATATCCACCTATAAGCAGAAGAAAAAGTATCGTTCACCTTCCTTATTGGACATAGATCTGACATCTAACTATATCAACAAAAATTTTAAAGCTTATATTAACATCAGAATTAGCAATGAAGTCTGCATTGCAAATATAAATGGTAAGACAACATAAGTTATGCAAAGAATAAGCTCTACATTTTCTAACTTCAGCTATTTGCACATACTCTAGGTGATACACTCTTATGGGATTATTAAAATAATATTCTATTGTCAATGTTTTGTGGTCAATGAAATGTGTCTCAAAAACTTTACTCACACAACATTTCAGGTCAGCATCTGTTGCAATTGAATCAAGCTTTGAAAGAGATGTATGACCAGAAATATTCGTAAATACTGTTGTGTGTTCAAATGATGTCTTTTAAATTTGAAGATATCAATAAATCATCAAGGAGTCGTTTCTTCAAACAGTTCTCCTTCGAATATTCAACATTCAAGTAACCACATAGAAATATATACCTAACTGTTCCGGAGCATCTTCGAAGAATATCAATCAGCTCATCCAGAAATATGTATATATCTCCAGTAACAGTAATTATAGCAAATGAAACGCCGTGAATGCTTAACTCAATAACAAACAACTCACAAGTCACAATGCAACTTCCTTGAGGAATCTGGAAACTTCAATTCACGAAACACTATTAGATTGCACATAAATCTTAATGGTTCAATAATAACCTGCTAAATATGAGGTTATGTCCAGAAACTCCGATTTTTATAAAATTTGTTCCTTTCTTATTTTGGGCTGGAAAAGCCGAATACGCATTCAGCAATTTTGCCGCTTTTTCAGTTTCTTCTTCAAAATATCTCATATAATTAACCAACAAAATAACGTAAAATCAGCTGGTATAGTAGGTCACTGTTTGCAGCGGAAATAAGTTTTGATGCGGAGGGAAAACCACGATAAAATAAAAAAGA
This sequence comes from Cynegetis impunctata, assembly GCA_030704885.1. NCBI lineage: Eukaryota > Metazoa > Arthropoda > Insecta > Coleoptera > Coccinellidae > Cynegetis > Cynegetis impunctata. Next base: position 145,284 of record JARQZK010000878.1, on the reverse strand, counting down.
CCTTCATCGTATCGTGGAGAAAACGAAATAATTAATAACCTTATTTGTACTCCCTACTCACTCATTGATTGGCTGAATACAACGAAAGTAACTCTCGAAAACACTTCTCGATTACAGTTTTCCGGGGAATAGACTTCCAACATTTCCTGCCATTATCAATGCAACTTGTAAGGCCCATTTTCTTAATTAACGTAATTTCTCATGATAATCGTAAAAAGAAAACATTACTGACACCACGGATTTGTTCTCTATTATTTATAAATTATTTTCCCAATTTTATTTTCAATTCGTCTGAAATTAAGATGTTAGCGCCGGAACGGCTAATATCGGTACTAGAGCATTGGCCATTAACGGATTGTTTACATTGTTTGTAATGGTATTTACGTTCATTTCGTTTTGAGTTTTCGAACGTTTACCGTCGTATTATTATTTTAATAGTATCTCTGGTTGTTACATGAAAGAAAATACAATTATCTAGAATCTCTGGATGATGGCCCAGGTTCAGATTCCGATAAAAGTGGAAGATTTTTCTTTGGAATAGCATTGGACTTCAAAAACCCTACGTTTTCGGTTAGCTGAAAATTGCACATTAGTTGGTATAATTCTATATGGAAAAATCCACAAACACACTGCAGGGAAAATAATTATTCTCAGTAAACTTGTAAAGAACAACTTTCTTATGTTCAGACACTTTTTTTCAATCTTCAAGTTATGAATCCACACTTTTCTTCTGTCCATCATTTCCTTGTTTCCCAACTTTGTTTGGAATACAACATTGAATTGTCCAGCTTTCGGAAAGGTATATAAGCTATATTCGGTTTTTTTTTGCCCAAGATGAACATTAGGATACACAACAATAGTGATTCATCTCTTCTGAACGTTTGTAAATGATCCCAAACAAAATTAAAACTCAACAACTTCTCATATAAAATACACGTAAACATATGTAAACAAAGCGATCTATGGCCCACGCGTTAGTAATATTCGACACCGGTAGGAGGCGTATCGCTCATCTACGTCGAGGAAATGTAATCATGTTCAACTCCGGGCTAAAAGGCTCGTTTTCATGTAATAACGACTTTAGTGCCATGACAATAATAGGCTATTGCACCGTATATTATTTAACTAAGTTTAATAATAAACCAAGTTTAATTTGACATTTGACAAGCGAAAATGTCAAATTAAACTCGGTTTATCATTAAACTTAGTTTAAAATATATGGTGCAAGAGCCTTATAAAAATCGCGACATTTTTTAAACATGCAAACTTCAAAGTCACGTTTTCGCGGCTACAATTTGAAACAAAAATTTGCCCCGCACGGCAATGTCGGTAGTTGAAGATCTTCTGTTCGTATGGCATTTCTGGACGTCGGGGGTATTGAGTCATAAGATACGGCGGTTTTAATGGAAATGTATCATCACCTAAGATAACACATTCTGGTAGTGTCCCTAGTGAATCTGATTCAAAGCCAATTTTAAATGCAGAATGATCAAAAATTACGCCATCTGTTTGACTTCCATATCCACCGATGTCTTTTAATGTGAAACAATAATTGTGATCGACTAGTGCTAAGAGCTGTTGAAAAGAAATATTAATACAATAAAAGAATTTCGAAAACAAAATTTCGAAAAAAATTTTTTCAAAATCAAAGCAAGTGTTCTCAGGTGGTAGACATTGTTTCAAATTCGATTTCGAAACGATTGAAAAAAAATTATGAAAATCGGTGGAACTTTCCCGGATTCCGAGCTAAATGTCTAAAGTTCCTTGACTATCACCATGGTGATAGAAGCACAATGAAAATGGGTATAAAAACCCACTATGTTGCGTAATTACTTTTGAACATAGAATGATGGTTTTTATTGACATTCGTAGAAAAAATTAATTTCCTTTATAAATTGCTTCAATCCTGTGTATAGATAGATAGATAATTTATTGGTGCTATATGCAATACAGCATTTACACAAGTCAATACATTCATGTGTGTATGAAAATAACAAATTAAAATGTCTTGCGAACACGAGACAGATATACCTACACATATCCACAATTATACTTGACATATATAAAATAAAATACAATTATACACATATACACCCACCAATCTAAAAATGTGTTAGTGGGAATCACGTAAACCGGTGCTCACAGGAGTACGATCTGTCTGCTTCATTCAACAAATTCAGAGTTGAAGGAAAATTGAAACTGCGAAATTCTGAAGTAGAGTAAAAACAGTGAGTTTGGAAAAAATGTTTCATTCTACTCTTGAAAAGTTTCCGAGGAAGATCTTTGAAGTAAACTGGAAGTTTGTTGTAAAGGTCAAGGTCCAGCGAATTATCCCTAGATCTATTCAACCTATATTGTTGACATGTTAGAAGATTTCCGGATCTTGTTGGGTAATTATGGTGGTCTGAATTTTTGGTTAATGAATCTTCCTTGTTGTGGATTTCTAATACGGAATTATAAATGTAAACTGATGAAATAGTCATAATTTCCAGTTTTATAAAAAGAGGTCGGCACGAATCACGCCTACCCGCTCCTGTTAAAATCCTTATGGCTTTTTTCTGTAGGATGAAAGCTTTAGTGGAATGGGACGATGACCCCCATAAAATTATCGAGTAGCATATATGCGAATGAAACAGTGAAAAATAAGCAATTTTGAGAGCTGTGAAACTCAATATTTGTTTCAGTCTTCGAAGCATAAAGATTATACTTGACAATTTTCTACATAAATAATGTATGTGACTGACCCAAGACAAATTGTCATCAATATATACCCCTAATAATTTCACTGATAAACCCTGTGTGACTTCGATATGTGAAGAGATGGTTAAAGATTGTGTCTTGGCTTGATTCAGATTTAATTTATTCGCTGTAAACCATTTATTAGCTTCAGTTCCAGTATCCCTGGCTAGTTGTTCGAGAGTGTTGACATTCTTGGCAGGGTTTATTATGGTAGTATCGTCAGCAAATAAGACAGATTCATTTGGCAGTAAAAAGTGATGAAAATCTTTAATGTAAATAATACATAATAGTGGTCCCAAAACAGACCCTTGAGGGACACCATTTTCAATATGTCCTGGGTCAGACATAATACCATCGATAGAGACAGCTTGTTTTCTCTGATATAGATACGAATCGAATAGTTTTAGTGGAATACCTCTTATTCCATAGTGATTGAGTTTGCCAATCAGTATCTCTTGAGATACACAGTCAAAGGCCTTGATTAGGTCGCACAGTGTGAGACTAGTATGCTTACCCTCCTCAAGACCCTCAAGTGCGTCTGCTATAACTTGCAAGAGCGCTTTCGTTCTTGGGCTACCACCTCTGAACCCAAATTGTGCATTGTCAAACAATGCATTGTTTTCGAAGTATTTATATAGCCTGTGTTTCAAGATTATTTCAATTACTTTGGAGGGCACAGGTATAATGGAAATGGGTCGAAAATTCTCTAAACAGTCAGCATTTCCTTTTTTTTAGTAAAGGTAAAACTTTAGAAATTTTAAAAGAATCGGGAAAAATACCAGAACTGAAACAATAATTTATGATGGTTGTGAGAGGAGGGGTAATCAGGTCGGCGTTTTCTTTGAATAACATACTGTTAAGTTCATATATATCTGTAGCTGATGAATTCTTAAGGGATAAGATTGCATCATATACTTCATTTTCAACAACTGGTTCAAGAAAAAAGGAACTGCTGGGTGTTGGTAAATTTCTCATGAGATCTATGGGATTGTCAGTTGAATCCGGAAGAACAGATATTATGTATTTAGCGATGTTGCAAAAATATAGGTTGAAAGCAGTGGGTGTCAAACTCTGGTCAATTTTTGTAATACCATGACATTGGTTTCTTTCAAAATTTATTAGTTTCCAGGGATCTTTTGAAAATTTTGTTGAATTGGATAAAAATGATGCATAAGATTTCTTTCTTGGCCGTGGTTAGCGCAGAAGAGTATTGTTTTTTCATAGTTTTGAAAACTGGTCTTCAGGACAATTAGTTACTGCACATACAGTTTTTACTGCAGATAAGGTTTCCCTCATAGATCTCAAATCGTCATTGTACCAAGTCACCGGTGGCTTAGACGTTTCGTGATACTTTCGTAATGGAAAGTTTTTGTTAAGAAGGTGAGTAATTGTGGCGATAAATTTGTCGGCCAAATAGCTAACATCACTCTGTAACTCCAAAAAGGACCAATCCGCCGTTTGAAGATCATTGTGAAATGACACCTTGTTTTTTTTCCCGAAAAATCTTCTAAGGGTAGCTTTAGAAGTGGCGTTTTCCATTTTGTTAGAAATGAATACCTGTCCAAGATGGTCTGAGAGACAAGGTTCTAAAATTCCCACTGTGAACTCATTAATAGGATGGGTTGTGAAAATGTTGTCTATGTAAGATGCTGATGTTGCAGTGATTCTGGTATTCTGTTTTATAGTTATCATGAGCCCAAAGGATTCTAACACGTTCTTCAAATCGTTTGAATGTTGTGATTCGACATTGAAATTTATACTGAAGTCGCCTGCTATCACACACCGCCCGCCAAGACGTAAATTTTTTTCTAAAAGTTTATCAAAATGACTTAAGAATATTTCGAAGTCTCCCAAGCAGGATCTGTATACAGCAATATATATTGTATTGTTTGATTCAATACCACAAAATTCAGAGTATATTTCACTACAGAATTCACTGACATCCATCCGTTTACATATTTGTTCACTCTTTGCAAATATAGCAACCCCCCCGTGAATGTGCTGTTTTCTACAAAACTGACTAGTTAGATGATAGTTTGTTATTTTGATCTTGGCAAGGCCTGCATCATTCAGCCAGTGCTCAGAGATGCAGACAGTATTGTACGGAAAATCTTCAAGATAGCATAATAATTGTTCAGCTTTGTTGGAAATACTCTGAATGTTAATATGAAACAAACTGACCTTTTTACAATCTTCAATGTAGTTAGATGTGAAGGATGTATCAATATTTTTATGAGATATGTTATTAACTAGCGAACTTCTAAAAAAGAGTCTGGTTGAACTTCTTCGTTTTTGTGCATGTTTTTATGTTGATCCAAGAAGCGTCCTCCCAGTCTGAAGTCAAATCGCCCAAATGCAATTTTTTTCGGCCAGAAACTGGACTCATACACTTTCTGCTGCAGTTGGGGCTCCACACCAACCATGAAATATTGGTTATCCCTGCGGATACTATTGGTATCTAGTTTTTTGACTGAACTGTTGTAAGAATTTGTATGCTTCATCAAATAACTTTTAATGTGCTCAGATGTTACACTATCAGGAACTTTTGAGATAAAGAGCCATATTTTTCTGTCTTTGTTCTCTCTTCCATGAAAGTCTGGATCTCCATCCCCACTACCAACTTTTAGGAATTTGTTTTGTTTTTTGTGCTCTTCCTTGTCAGCCTTTATTTCAGCGGTCATATTCGTTTTGACTGAGGATGAAGTTTTTCGTCTGTTTCTGTTTTCTACCATCGTCCACTTTGGTTTATCGACATTTTTATATTTGTCTGCTTCGCGGAGAGCAGAAATTTCTTTGTCACTTGTAATATGGATTAATTCGTTCAGTTTCCTATGTGAAGCAGCTTTGAGTTCGTTGTAGCTATGTTGTTTTTCTTCATCTTTCGAAAACCGTTAGTGATAATTTTATTGGTACATTTTGCCTTCATTGTTTTTGGAACTCCATATTCTTTGACTATAGATTTCCGATCATTCAACATAGATTGCGGTTCACCCACACCTCCCACAGAATCGCTGGTAGTTTTAGCAGGCAAATTAATTATATCGGTCATTATTCTACCGTACTGTCTAACCATAGATTGAGGATCATTCAAAGCTACTCTGTCTACAGATTCATTAGTTGTTGTAGCGTAGCAGGCGGCGATTCACTGTTGTGAGTCACATGTGCACACTTCTTGTTTCCTCGTTTAGAAGCGTTATCATTCTTATTTTTTTCATCCTTCATAATAATAACATCTTTCTTTATATCAGTGATAATTTCCGACTGATGACGAATCATTAGTTTCAATGATTCAATTTCCGAAGTAAAATTAATCAAGATGTTATAAACTGCTTCATGAACTAAGTTTTGAAAAGAAGATAGTAAGAAATCTTTGTAATCTTCCTGGCCCCGAGTCATACCTTTCGCGTCCAAGTTTGAACTCACAGGATCACAAGGGGCGTTAAACTTCATCTCACTAGAGCACTTAAAACACACCCACTTCGATAACATGTCTTTTTCACGCTATATATATATATATATATATATATATATATATATATATATATATATATATATATATATATATATATATATGTAAAAGATTCGAAAAATCTGGACGTTTCGGCTACTTTTGAGAAGAGGAATAATTCAGATACGTGACCTCAATCTGCCTACTCCACGAATCGAATTAGGAGGAATTGGAAACAATACGATTGCTTGGTTTGAACTTGCCTACTCCACCAACCGTACTGCTCCCTGTCAACTCTGAAGGCAGGTTGAGACCTGCCTAATACTGTTCAGAGTCAACTTCCGATTCCTCCTAATTCGCTTCGTGGAGTAGGCAAATTGAGGCCATGGTGCTGCTATTTTGTATTTAAAATTAAATATTCTATTTATTATTGTTTCATTGTGAATTATGGTGATTATGATGCTATTCATGATTATTGTATCTTGTCTATTCTTGTCAACTTGTATATTTTTCATAGTTTGACGTTGAATACTATATAAAATGAGCCTTAAATTTTATATGAAATTGAACGAATAATCGTTGTAACGGGTATTGTATTTGAAAATAACGAGTTTTCAGTGTAACAACTAATACAAAATGATATTATTTATATCACCCTGTAAAACATTTCTAAAGGAATAAGCTGAAAAATGTAAAAATTTCCATTTTAAGAACAAGAATCATCTATGATATTTTCTTGAAATGAGCTTTAATTTTACCCTAATCAAACTGATCTTCAGAAGCCAATTTTTGTGCAATTCTATGTAGGAAGTAGTTCATTTTGGGGATAAAAAATACTATATGAAATGAGCCTTAGATTCCATAATAAATTGAAGGAGCGTTCAATATATAGGATGGTACATTTTAAAATAATGAGTTTTGAGTATTTAAATTACAATAAGTTAAAATTTTTTTCATCAGCCCTTAGAATAATTTAAGAAAACAACCTTCAAAATGAAAAAATAACTCTATTTTAGAATAAGTCATAGATAATCATCAATGATATTTCCTACAAATAAGCTTGAATTTTACCGTATTCAAATTGATATACAGACGCCATTTTTATTGTGAAATTAATTTTATTTCAAAAATTGTTGATTATAGGTATAGACTCTATTCCTCTAGACCAGTGGTTCTTAACCGGTGGTCAGCGGACCACTGATGGTCCCTGGAAGCACCTGAGGTGGTCCGCGAAGCCATCCTAAAAATGTTGAATAACTCATATAATTGAATAAGTCGCGTTCGGTCATTTCAGTTCCCTTCACTCTACTTATCTTTTCAATATATGCAGTTCTTGTTTTGCAATGCAATGTGATAAATCTGACGACGTTTCACAATGCTGTCAATTACTTGTATTTGCTCGATTTCTGCATGACAATAAAGCATTAAAGGAAGAGTAACTGCTCTCCAAATAACTGGAAACGACGCTAAGTGTTGATATTATGGATGAAATAAATCTATATTATGATAAATTTCATCTTCAGTGGCAAAAACTTGCGAGTATTTGTACGGATGGTGCTCCAGTTATGCTTAGTTCCCGCTATGGTCTTGCTGCATTGATAAAAATGAAAAATCATCTGCAAGATCAACACATTCGTCGCCAAGCATTGGCTGCCAAAACCCTACCAGAATGCTTGGCTATTGCGTTGAAAACAGCTATAAAAATTGTTAACTTAATCAAAAGGACTGCTCTGAATACTAATCAATAATTATGCTCCGATATGAACTCTGAACACTAAAGTCTTCTTTTCCACACAGAGGTTTAATGGCTTTCCAAAGGAAATATGCTTTCAAAATTTTATGAACTGAGGGAAGTGAAAATATTTTTATCTCTTAAGGATAACAAAAAATTGCTGAAACAGTTATGTTAGTCCGAATATCAAATAAGCTTTCCCAAGCTTATTTATGTATTTATTTTTTAATTTGGTTTAATGATTCGATCGCGTGGAGTTATTAGCGGACTATAGATATCTTACACTTTCAAGTACATTTGTATGATTTTCAGAAATACGAGTATTGACGTATTTTCATAATTTCTATTCAATATGTCTGCCAAGTAGGCAGTCTTGTGTGTGATGCTTGCATGATCAGTATTGTTTAGTTGATTGTTTGCTCAAATAAATAAATTGAACATATAAATAAATTCAACTCCAATAGTCAGAAAATTTAAAGTTTCACGGCATTAGCAATATATTAGCATAAGAAGGTAAAATCAATGCGCTAAAATCGAGTTATGGATCAACAGTATCAAAAGTGACAATTTGTCTGCGTTTGATAATAAGTATAAAATAATTGATGGGGAAAACAATGCCAAAGAAAAAGAAGAATTACAAAAAACTCCATTTAACAAATTTGAAAAGTGAATTCAGTCGTTATTTCCGGACTGCCAGGACAACAGGTATTCAGAAACTGGTTCGCAATCCTTTCATTCTCAGAGTTTTTGAGGTTCTTGATGAAATTGAGGAAAAATTAATGATAATGCAACACGACAAACAAATTGGAATGTATATTCGAAGTAAAAAAAAATCTTGAAGATTTTTCTCCCAAATATTCAAGATATATATACTTTATTTGACTTTATTCACATCGACATATTTATGTGAGCTAGAGTTCTCGACGCTTTTGATAATGAAAAACAACCACCGAAATCTTGCGGACATGTTTGTCTTTCAGTAGCACTGAACCAAGGATTTAAAAGTTAGTTAAAGTCATAAAAATCTCACTGAAGAAAAATATTCACATCTCAAACATAAAATTCACTTTGAAAAAATAGAATTAACACATTATCAGTGTTTCATTCATTAATAGATAGAACAACCGTTTATTTTTTTCAACTTTTTGAAGGTAATATTTCTTTCAAAAAGTTGGTGGTCCGTGACAAAGACAAATTTTGTTAAATGGTCCCTCATTATGAAAAGGTTAAGAACCACTGCTCTAGACTCTATAATAGGGTATGCTATATGAAACGAGCCTTCAATTTCACAAGGAATTTAACAAATAATTAACATACGTACAGGGTATTGTATATGAAAATAGTAATAGGTTTTGCATGTTTTATCTACTACAAAATAATTTTCATTTTTGTCCGGCCTGTAAAATATTTTTAAAAAACAACGAGGGAAAATTGAAAACTCTCCATTTTAACAATAAGAAACATATATAAAATTTCATATAAGCTAAGTCGTTATTTAACCGATTTTTGGGAAAGGATATGCTGCCTAAATATCAATTAGAATTGCACACATAATCTAAATATGCAATAGAAAACAGGGAGATTTATTTAAAATTAGAAAGTTGATAGTCATTTTCGGTGTAACCGGAAGCGATAGAAGGATGACATTTTTTCGGATAAATGGAGCATATCATCAAACCGCAACACTTTCCTCTATGCAGATGGGCGCCCAATATCGTGGCAGTATTCAATAAAATCTAATTGCAGTGAAAAGTTTACATGTCATAAAAAAGCGTGACATTACGGATAATACACAAAGCAGCAAAGAGAAGGAAATTGTAAATACTTTCTACTTCGGTTGATAGAGAGGCAGATAATTCCGACAAAATACAAACCTTGGCCAGAGAAATTGAGAACATGGAATATATTGTTAATCAGTATATAGAGTTTTTCATAAATTTTCGATTTTTATCGAATATGTTGATATGATTTCCTCAAGTTCAATGATTTTTTCAATTCTGTTTTATTATGCTGATAAATTTGTGAGTGCAGATGCCTATTCGGACGACTCAAAGAGATCTAGCATTGAACACGTACTGATGGTATGTCCAATTTTTCTTCGTTTTATGCCCATGAGAAAAAATACAAATGGATTACTTCAACCGAATATACCTATTCTTAAGAGATTTATAAGTTTGTTTTCTTATTAATAATAATTATAATAGTAATAATAATATGCATTTATTGAATGTACAATACGTACAACCATAATTCTTACAAGGGTCTAGCCTAAGCTACTCCTACTCAACCCTAGGAAGAAGATATATAATTGTAGCACTGAAAAAATAAATGGAAGACCTGAAGTAACAAAAAACTAAAATAAAATAACAGTAAATCAGGTTAATGTATGATAGAAGCGATGTTTTCTCATTCTCGATATGTCCTCATTTATTAGAATAAACCAGATTAAGTAGTGTTGCCTCTCGACGAGACGAGACGAGAGAAGGCTCTCTCTCATCTCGTCTCGTTAGACGAGAGAAAATGTGACTCTCGTCTCGACGAGAGTCCGTTTCTCTCGCTCGAGGGAACCTCTCTCTCGTCTCGACCCTTTAAAAAAATATATTAAATCCCTATGTATTTTATTAGGGCTTGCTCCCTCCAAACCTTTCTTATGGTTACGACACTGAAATGAACTTTTCTCCTGAGGAATGTATATAATTTTCTACCTTTCCAACATAAAAAAAATTTCTATACGATAAAATTTAGTTTTATTCCGATTTATCCTTGTACTTCACAACAATACTTAAAAAACCTGGGAAACTATAACATCTAAAGCAAGTAAACATACATAATTATAATAATTAATTGGAGGTAATAAATAACTCATATTATCTAATGCCAGGACACTAGAGGGAGGAAAAATTTTATAATAAAAACGAAAAATGTGTATTGAGGTGATGGTAGACTTTTCTTCCCTAACGGAGGAGGGAGAAAAAGTGCCAGTTTTCTTCCTTGTTGCGGGTGAAAAATGTAACTTTTAACGTTAAACAGTTAAACGGTCAATAATGGATATCTAATGTTTATAGTAAAGAAATATTATTTTCGATAATTACAAGAATTTATTGTATTTTGGTACATTGTAAAGTACCTAAATAATATAATAATAGTTATTTAATAAACTAGTTTATTAATGACAGCGATTAATGGTTGAGATATTTTAACGCGCTCGCTCCGCTCGCGCGTTAATAGTTCGAGACCATTAATCGCTACATTAATAAACGAGTTTATTACAAGATTTTTCCGTCGACCTCATCATGAATTGAGTATAAATTCTTGATTGAAATAAATTTTTATTTTGCATGACAGATACACTCGACACAATATAAATTTCTATGTAAATTTCGATATATTTATATTTATGCTCCGGATGGAACAATTTGAGAAATTCATAGATGGAATATTAGACATGTGACATTCTGAATAGTTAACATTACCTACAATATCCGATAAGGAATATGTGGAACTGGTGGAAGCTGAAGTGTTATTTACTTTCGAACGATTATTGCATAATTTTTTTTCCGCAGTTTCTACTTTATTTTGTATAGAGTTAAATTTTTCGATTTGAATTATGAATTCCTTTTCTCTGTGAAATAACAGTACAGACACAGAATAATTCAACTATTCCGTGCTGAATACTTCTGTGTTTGGTTGCCCATGACAATCATACATTAAAATAGGAGAAATTGCACATTAAAATGGGTCATTAATGAACAATTTCGTGTATGTACGTTAAAGTAAGCTTTTATTTAGAGGTCGACGGAAAAACAATGAAATCGGGAAAAAAATAACTATTTGTGTATTAATTGTATCATTTAAGAATATATACTTATATATAATTCTTTCAGTGACGTCAGGACTAGTCCTTTTTCTAACCTAATGTAAACACCATGCTAGATAGTAAATGACATAGACAGATAGTATTTTTCATTAAAAAAATATTATGTATTGATTACTTTCAAATGTATACCTTTTCTTAGTCGATTTAATTAATGCATGGTAAAAAAATTCAGCATAAATATAAATATTCAAAATTCCTGCATTTTTATAGGTGTGTAAATAAATCCCTTTTTCTTCATTTAACTCCGAAACGTTTTTTTTAAGAATTCTCCTTGTACATTAGGTTCACGCAAAACTGAACATACATCATAAATAAGAAGAAGCGCCCCTTCCCTCCCCCCTTCCAACCACGCTTGAGTTGGAAAATTTAACAGGGAAAGTTGGTAAAATAGTAATAAATTTATTAAAAAAGAAACGAGACAACTTTTCAAGTTAATTTGTCAGTTATTTAATAGAGTTTAAAAAAGAATTTAAGTGTAAAGTGTAAAACTTACAAGGCGTCAATTGTATGTGCCCCACAGTTGGTCGGTAGTTGCATAATGTACTACTCTACCCATAGGTAGATGTTAGCTCCTGCTAGACGAAATGGAAAGCACATACACTATTTATTAACCTGATTTATTTCTAATACAGACAATGAAACAAAAATAACGTTTACTAAAATTTAAAATTAAAAAACAGTCCTTGATTCAAATATTACATTTAAATTATTTGTTCTCGAAAAGATAAGTAATTTATTGAGGTAAGATAGATAGATGTGTCTTTATAATTTCTATTATTTACATAAAATGCGTAGAACATGTCAACATAGCGTAAGATCATATTATAGTAAAGTACAATATAAAATACACTATACATCAAACAACGATATAAGATAAAATAAAAAGACATGAAGATACTAAAATAAAAGTAAATGTTTATAAATATAAGACGAGATGCTAAACACCAAATCGTAGTTTTATTTTGGAAATCACGAAATAAACTAGCTTTAACTCATCACCCATCTCTCAAATATTCCTCCATTGTGTAGTAGGCCTTTGATATGAGGTGTGTGTCTTTAACAAAGTTTTGAATTTATTAGGACTGTTGTTTTTAATATTTAGCAGATGCTTGTTGTACAGGTTTACTATTTGGTGGTGGACATTTTTTTGTAGGTAAGCGTAGTTGTATTTAGGGGGAAGGAGGTCAAGTTTTCTTCTGTATTGTAATTATGTTCACGGGCGGTCTGCGAGAATAGGTCTTTATTGAGCTTAAAGAATACCGCGGATTCCAATATATACATATGCTGATCACAGTGAGGATGCCCGCCTCACGAAACACTGGACGGCAGCTGTCCATCCATCCCATGCCAAAAATCTTACGTAACTTGATTAATACTATATAGTATAAGTATACTATAAAAATGAAAAGAAATTAAATTTTGAATAATAAAATGAGCTCAGGAAGAAACTGGTATACCGAGTTTTATGCGTCTAAAATATTTGGGAAAACCTTATTCAACTGTAGTTGAATCCTGGATATGCTCTTCTTGTCTTCTTCTGCTTTTGCGGTTTTTCATTGTTTTCTTATCCTGGGGTTTTTGTTCAAAATTACAGTCCTGGGGTTTTTATTTATAAATGAAGCGGGACTGTGTGTCCTATAGAATTCTATTAATCGCCTCATTTCTATACCACTGGCACTCCGTGCGCGCATAAAATAGCTTTCTATCGACGAAAGTTCTGTTATTTTTGAGTTTGTTTTGTTCATCCAATTATAAATTTTTTTGTTAGTAAAGTGGTAAATAATCATTAAAAATTATAAATATGCACATTTGACAATTAAAGCTGGATGTATGTGAAAAAAATTACACAACTAATAACTAATAAGTTCAGTAGAGTAGTGGAAAAGCCAAGGGAAATGTTCTGTGGCAAACGGTTGCACAAAAACTAAGTTTAGGTTTTAGTAAAAAATCGGTAGAAGGATGGAGAAAAAATAGTAATACTGTTGTTTTATTACACAGATTACACTAGAATATTTATATTATTTTTTATTTTACTTGTATGAAACTTCCTTAAATTCGGCTGAATTTGCCCTCAAATCATACCTGGCCTTCATTCTGTCAGTACTAGCATCTATCTTATCCCGAACATGTTCATGGATCTTTCTTAGGTGCAGTCTCAATTCATCTGCGTAAGTCTTTACTTCCAATGGTGTATCTTCGGGAGTGCCGAACAGCAAATCACATGGCAAACGTAATTCTCTACCAAATCTTTGCTGGAGTATGACCTGTGGAATCATGAACCGATTCTCGATAAGCCATCAGCAGCACTGGCAAATATCTGTCTCAATCCTTTTGGTGATCAGCCACAACCTTCGACAAATATTGTTCCATTGTACGATTTAATCTTTCCACCATTCCATCAGACTGTGGATGTAATGGAGTGGTTCTGGTCTTTCGGATGTTCAATATCTCTACCACTTTCTTAAAAACTTCGATTCCGAAGTTTCGTCTCTGGTCTGAGTGTAATTCCAGTGGAACTCCGTATCGGGATATGAACTGATCTACCAGTACACGTGCAACAGTCTCTTGGTTCGAAAGAGCATAGGCTTCAGGCCACTTCCTGAAGTAATCCATGACAACCAGTATGTATTTATTTCCATCGTTAAGTTAGAAAAAGCCCGGCAATATCAATATCGATTCTCTCAAATGGAAGCCCTACATTTTATTTCTCCATTTCTCCATGCGTTCTCTATGGGGGTCCCTTAGTGGCTGCACATGTTGGAAATTTTATGCACCAAGCTTCTACGTCATCACGGTAGTAGACCCAATAAAATCTTTCCCTTATCCTTGCAATTGTCTTATTCGCGCCAAAATGGGTCCCTGAGCTCCCACCGTGAATTTTCTGTAGAAGTTCTTGCACTTTGCTGGTTGGTACCACTAAGAGGGTTTTGATTTCTTTACCATCCGGACTTTTCCATTTCCTCTTGTGTAACCCATTTTCAAAAATTAGGGAATCCCATTGCGCCGACAGTGCCTTCGTTTTAGAGCCCATTTTTGAAATATCTTTCTAGGTGGGTCTACAGTCGAGTCTTTTCCACTCTGAGGTGCTTTATTTCTGGATCTTGTTCCTGTGCCTCAATTAATTCTTCTGTCGTCCATCCCTGTTTCTAAATAGATGGTAGTATTCCTCAAATCGATCCTAAGATATGTTTGCTGGTATTTCATTATACCACAGAACTTTTAAAAGGACAGTGACATATACATCATGCTATCATGATATCAATATACAAATCTAACCTAACTTTATGTTGTACAAACAATATAAGGTTATTTCATCATAAATATGAATTACAATAAATACTTATTACAGAAAATAAAAAGTTTTCTTACTTCCAAGTACTCATGATAGGTCGTTTTCAAATTTCACAACTCTTTTTCAAAAGTTATGTCAATTCACAATAACTGTGTGCCATAGAATTGTATTTTTTCCATAATTTTGTTTGGGATCGTTTACAAACGTTCAGAAGAGATTAATCACTATTGTTGTGTATTCTATTGTTCATCTTGGGCAAAAAAAACCGAATATAGCTTACATACCTTTCCGAAAGCTGGACAATTCAAAGTTGCATTCCAAACAAAGTTGGGAAATAAGGAAATGATGGACAGAAGAAAGGTGACTCTATGGCTAGGTAAAAACTAAAATATTCAATTATATAATCAGGAAAACAGAGATTCTATCAAAAAAAACAGACTCTCAGAAGTCCACCGTACTTTTAGGATAGCTGTTAAACGTCAGGAAAATTTAAAAAATATAATAACTTATTACGTTCAAACCATTCAAGCAGAGTATTTATATTAATTCTTCTTTTATTTCATGTTGTTTCTTTCAGTTTTGCTGGTCAGTACTTAGTTTTGTCCATTATACTCAAAAATTCTTCAGTTCGTAATGAAAGTAGACATGTCAGACATCTTTTTTTGAAACTTTTGAAAAAATAAAGAAAAGTTTCTTTATTTTTTAAATAAATAGTTGTTTTATCATACAGCCTTTTCATGAGGTATACATAGTTTCTCAACCAATTAATTTATTCGTCCTCATGTTCAATGATAAAAACTCAGTGTAAATTTCAACTTGATGTAGGTAGGTTATCTACTGTTGAACAGAGATTCCTCAATCGAAACACAATGAACCACTAGAAAATACGAGGTCCAAAAAAACACAAATTACGAAGCTAAACGTTCGAAAACTCAAAATGAAATGAGCGTAAATACCATTACCAATCAATGTAAACAAACAGCTAATCTCCCATGCTCTAGTACCGATATTAGCCGTACCGCGCTACGATCTTAATTTCGGACGCCAATATTAATTTAAAATATCAACCTTCAGAACGTGTTAAGAGTTTCCTTTCTTTTGGCTTTTTTTTCCATCTAAGTATAAACCATAATTATATAAAATTTTACGATACCACAACCACAAATTCCAAATCAAATCAAATACAAATAACAAATACAATATACACATATATCAGTGATCGATCTTCAGTTCTGGTGTCGCCATCTCTGTCACTATTCATCAACTGGTCCATCGTAGAATTTCTTTCCAAAGTTTGTTTGTGATAATATAAATGTTACTTAAGTTTTCTGATTTTTTATTTATAGGATTTGTTTGTTTATGTATATGAATCATCTCCAGAATTATTCTTTTTCTTGTATTACTTTCAATATCCAATATCCTAACACTGTTGAAGTCTATAGTATGGTTCAACACGTTTGCATGCATAGCCAAAGCACAACGATTATTGTACTTTCTTATGTCACTCTTATGCAATGCCAATCTACTTTTCAAACATTGAGAAGTTTGTCCGACATAAGTACCCTCACATTATCCGCATTCAACTTGGTATATAACATTTGATTGTTGTTCCTTTGGTATAGGGTCTTTAAGGTTTGAATAGAGACAGAGTGGTGCAATCGATTTTTTATTATATGTTACTATCTTCGAGTGTTTTTCTTCAGAAAGTATTTTCTTAATTTTTCCAGTTAATTCTTTTATGTTAGGGAGACTGCAGTATATTATGTTTTTTTTTTTGACTCTATTCTTTGTTCGTTATTCGGTTGTATGTACAGTGGGTGAGTATAGAAGTTTATTAATCATCTTCACAGGATATGAATTTTCTACTAAAATTGTCCGTAGTTTATTTAAATTTCTTTTATTAAATTCTGGATGGCAAATATTTGTAATCCTGTTTTTCATTTCCTTAGTAAATTTGATTTTTATAGTGATAGAATGGTCGGACAGATAGTGGATGAATTTATCGGAAGATGTGCCCTTCCTGTACCAATCTAACTTTATAGTGTTTTCAGTTCTACAAACACGAGTATCCAAAAATGGCACTGACTTGTTTTCATCTTCCTCTTCTAAGGTAAATTTGAGGTGTGTGTTAAATTCATTAAAAATTGCTAATATGTTTTTTATTTCGTTGTTTGGTATTGCAAGAATAACGTAGTCTACAAATTTTTTCATGAAAGCAACTCTTAAATGTTAGTTTTGGTAAACAGGGGTCCAACAAGTAATCCATCACGTATAGGGACAATATGGGGCTCAGTTTAGATCCTATTGTGCAGACAAATGTTTGTGAGTAAAACTTTCCATCAAATGTGAAATATCCAGATTCCATATCCAGTTAATGAATTTGTTGGATGAACAAAACTAAATTTGAATTTACTACGTTTATTATCACAAAATATTTTGAAAAATATAACACTGCGATTGCAATTTCGGTCACTAGACCATCATCGGGCAGATTGAGTTACGGGTGGGAAAGAATTATTGCAGGTACCTAAAGAGACAAGAGGAACTTAGGTATTTGCAATAATTCTTTCCCACCCCTAAGCGCAAATCTATAATCCTGTATTCAGTTCTTAACTCAATCTGCCCGATGATGGTCTAGTGACCGAAATTGCAATCGCAGTGTTATATTTTTCAAAATATTTTGTGATAATTAACGTAGTAAATTCAAATTTAGTTTTGTTCATCATGTTAAATTATCACGCAGTAACGCCGGATTCCATCAACTATTTAAGAATTTGTTAGATTTTCCTTGCATTGTGATTCTTCGGTCTCGAGGAATTACCTTAAAGTTCCCATTGTTTAATAAGTCATGCATTTTTTTATTGTAGTCCTCTTTATTCATCAGTACTGTAACAGATTCTTTGTCGCTATGCAATACAATTCGTTTCAAAAGCTAGACATATGGAATTAAAAAAAAGAGTAAATTATCTTTCTGTACTTTTGATCGACATCCCTCATCATATATATATATATATATATATATATATATATATATATATATATATATATATATATATATATATATATATATATATATACATATTTTTTTCGTAATATGTTCTTGGTGTTAGGTCACATTAAATGATGCATTTTAGTTGTCGTGCAAATGATTGTTTCTTGATGTTTCGACCATTTTATGGCCTTTTTCAAAATCTATAAACTAAAGGACGTGTATTACATTAATTTTAAAAGTCATCTAATATATATTCTTACCCTTTACGTAGATAATCAACAAATTGAAATGAACATAGAGAACAAAACATTTTTATCACATATACCTATCACAGTCAACGGCGTCAGTTATTTCTGAACGTATAGCAGAGGAGCATACAGTTTGGTTGTATTATTTACATCTTTTTTGTCATTGATTGCACATTTAATATTTTTTGGATTTCCAACGATTCAAGAAATTCCCTCTTTCTGGTGTTTTGCTCAGTTTTTAATATTTTCGTTCCATTGAAATTGAATGAGTGGTTTTTCGTTATTTCATGTTTTGTCAGGACGGTGGAGTTGTTTTTGTCGTATTTATGGCTCTTCAATCGATTTTCTAGATACTGGCTCGTTTGACCAATATAAACGCCGTCACAATCGTTACATGGTATTTGATAAACTAAATTACTCATTTTGTTTTTCGGTGTTTTTGTTTTGAGTTTTGTGTAATATTGTGAAAATAAATTGTGGCCTTTGTGACAAACTGTAATATTATATTTCCCTAATAGTTTTTGGAATTGATGGGATAATCCCTCTATATAAGGCAATGAAAGGTATGTTGTGTTCTTGTTTTTTGTTTTTTTTCGGAATTTTCCATTGTATTATAAAATTTATGTATTCGACGTTTAAAAATTTTTTCAACTATATTCTTCGGATGGCTGTTTTGTCGTAGAGCGTTTTTTGCTTTTTCTATTGACTTTGCTCTAAACTCTGGGTCGGATAGCTGGATTACTCTATCTGCAAGTCCTATAACTACTGATTTTTTCTGGCTAATGGGATGACAAGAATTAAAATTCAAATACCGGGAGGACCAAGTTTTTTTAGTAAACCAATTTGTTCTTATAGTATTTTGGACATGGTGTAATGTAAGGTCTAAAAAATTTATTTCTCCATGTACTTCTATTTCGATAGTGAATTGAATATTTTTGTGGAAACTATTAAATTGTTCTAGGATATTATTGACTTGATTTTTAGGGATTGCAGTGATACAATCGTCCACGTATCTGTTAAAAAATGGAATGTTGAAATTTAAATTTTTTAGTACTGTCTCTTCAAGATCTTCCATTACTAACTGGGCTACTACACTTGAAATCGATGCGCCCATTGCACATCCTTCGATTTGTTTGAACAGTCTATTCTCGTATGTAAAATATGTCGTGTTTAAAGTTAAATCAATTGCCTTAATAAATTCGTCCTGTGGTATGTCAGTATGTTCCCTTATTTTATTCCAGTTTTTTTTTGATAATTTGTAAGGCTAATGCAACTGGGATACTTGTATACAATGAAACAACATCTAGGGAGACAAGTATGTAATCTGTTGGTAGAGATATAGTTTTTAATTTTTGTTTAAAATCTTTGGAATCTTTAGTATAGAAATTATTTTTGTGGACAATATTGGAGAGTATGTTCTTCATGAATTTTGAAAGTAAATTTAAGGGTGACTGAATACAAGATACAATTGGGCGGAGTGGTTTGTTTTCTTTATGTAATTTTGGTAGACCATAGATTTTTGGAGATATTGCATTGCAGAGTTTTAGTTTTTTTGCTATATTGGGTGAAATGTATAATTCTTGTTCCCACGAGTCAATTAAATTATTGTTCGCCTTTTGAAGTTGGTTTGTTGGATCACGTTTCACTTCTTTATAGGTTTTTTTATCATTTAATAATTCGCACATTTTTCTGTCATAATCATTAGAGTTCATTAGGACTGTTTTGTTGGTTTTATCTGCTCTCAACACCTTTATATTGGGATTTTCTTTCAAATATGTTTTCACATTTTTGATATTTATAGAATTTTCTTTTTTATTTTTTTTGGTATTGTTTTTCAGTTTGTTTTTAAAATTTGTCAATATATTACATGTTTTAGCCCTTATTTCATCTTTTTCTTGGACCTTCAGTTGACACATTCCAGTTTCGATATTTCCTAAAATATTCTCAATTGGTATTGCAAATTTTGGTTGTTGCAAATTTTGGTCCTAGACTGAGAACGTCCAAAACATAATCAGGAATTTCTTGACTAGTTAAATTCTCTACCCAGTGTTTTGGTTTGTGAACTGTTTTTGATTTTTTCTTTTGTGTTAATTTTTCAATTTTGTTGACATTTCTAAATTTAGTTTTCTGAAAAAGTTTTTCGGTTCTTTGATCTGACTGGGATTTAAATTTTTTCCAAATATTGTCAGGCAAATTGATTTTATTTTGTTTTTCTAATCTAATCTTACATTACACATATTTACATATTTATATATATATATATATATATATATATATATATATATATATTTATATATATATATATATATATATATATATATATATATATATATATATATATATATATATATATATATATATATATATATATATATATCATATTTATATATATACACACGATACGATTGACGTGTGTTTAATTCGCTCTTGCAGAAATAAAGATAATTAGTGTTTTATTGATCAGTTTTTTCGAGAAATTCTACCAAAATGTAGAGAAAAGTGCAGTGAATCTGAAAATTTGACTTTTAACAAGTGAAAGACTAGATGCCAAACATAAAACTTGAAAATAAAATTTCGCAAATCACAATAACATAAACTTCTTTACTGTTTTCGTTGAAATAAAAAGTGGTCGGCTTATCATAATCTGATAAGAGTGATAAGGTACTTAATAAGATTATCAGTTTCGACCGAAGAATAAACAGTGCCGGCATTTGTATTTTTGGGTGTCTATTTTATAAAGGGTATCGAAAGTAACTATGAATGGATAATGGAGTGCTTCTTATGTAAAGAGATTAAGCAACCAACCAAAGATATAAAAAGCCCATGTCAACCATGTGACACTTGCAGAAATTTGATATGTATGGAATGCACGGAACTATCTTCTTCTGAAATAAGATGTCTACCATTGCAAAAACGTTTATTAAATTTCAACTGTAAATCATGTCGCAATTATGATTACCTGAAATTATTGAAAAGCAAAATTGAAGATAAGGAAACTATAATCAGGGATAAGGAAGAAATCATTAATAGTAAGGATAAAATAATAAAATTGCTGCAAGAAAAGATTAAAAATTTTGAAGAGAAAGAAAAGAATGAACACACTTTATCTTACGCAAAGGTTGTTTCATTCAAACAAAATGAACAACATTTCGCTGCATCAAATAATGTTCCAGATGTAATATTTAGGCCTAAAATTAATCAGAGTACAATTCAAACGAGGAATGAAATCATCGCGAATATCAATCCTGCTAAATTGAAAATAGGAATTAAAAACATCAGAAATGCGAAATCCGGAGCTGTGATCATCAAATGTAAAACTAAAAACGAATCTGAAATTCTTAAAAATATAGCGAGGGATAAATTATCAAACTCGTATACCATTGAGACATCTCTTATGAAAAAACCTCGTGTTAAAATAGGAAATCTTAAACAGAATTTAAATAAGGAAGAAATTGTGAACTCAATTTTAGGACAAAACGAAACATTGAAAGATTTTGATGTTACTTTCATTAAAAAAAAGGAAAACGGAGAAAAAAACAGTTTATGGAGAATGTTCAGCATCAACTTTTGAGCAGTTGATGCAACTAAGAAAGATATGTGTTGGATGGGAGCGCTGTCCAGTTTACGAGGATTTATCAGTTCCTCGTTGCTTCCATTGTCAGGAGTTTTACCATAAAAAGCAAAATTGTAGAAATAAACTAGCATGTCCCTATTGTGGTGAAGAACATGAACAAAAAGACTGTCCAAGACGAAAAAAAGTGTGCATTAATTGTGTTTTGTCAAATAATAATTACAAAACAAAGCACAATACTAACCACCACGCAACAGATACTGAGTGCCCCACAATGCAATACCACATCAAGCTGCTTCAATCTAAAATCGATTACTCAACTGATGGTACTAACTGATCAAGATATTATTTTGGACAATCTGAATCAATTGGAACAGAATCATCGGGGGACCTATATGGATCCAGATAGATATGTATCCTTAACATCCAATAAACATATCAATATTATGCATATTAATATACGAAGTGCAAGCAAGAACTTTGATGAATTTCTTGCATTGTTTGAAACTTACAAATTATCAACTTGTGATATTTTCGTTCTGGGTGAGTGTTTTCAGACTGCAGCGGCAATTAATTTTAATATTCCAGGTTACACCACCATACACAATGGAGGTGACTTCAATAAAAATGATGGTGTTTTAACATTAATTAGATCTGATCTTAATTACAACATATCTAATTATAAATTTGATGAATGTGGAGTTTCTCTATCTATAATAGAGCTACTTATTAATCATATATCTTTTAAAATAATAGCATTGTATAGACCTAACCCAAGTAACTTGACTTCTTTCATTGATGAACTCGATACGTTTTTAGACCAATCTCAACTGAATGCTGAAATTGGATTGTTGATTGGGGATGTTAATGTTGATTTATTAAATGAAAGTGATTTTTATGTGAACAAATATTTATGCGTACTCGCTAGATATGGGTTTGTTCCCTATATTTTGAATCCTACCCGTGTTGCACGCGATTCTGAATCATGCTTGGATCACATTTTCCTAAAGAGTTCATCTAATAGCAGATCAAGCTTAAGGTTTGAATCATTTATCCTAAAATGTCACATCACAGACCACTATCCGGTTTTACTACAGATAAATCCCCAAGTAAAGACAGAAAATAACTCTATTTGTAATGGAAAAATTATTACTAAAATTAACAAACATAAATTACAGACCTTAATCAGGAATACAAACTGGAGTGATGTCTTAAATTTTCATGACCCACAAATTGCTGCTGATCGCTTTTTAAGCAAGTTTAATAAACACATTGAGGATTCTAAAACCCATATAAAGGATAAGAAAAAATATTTCAAGATCAAACCTTGGATAACAGAAGGTTTAATTGTTTCAATGAAACATAGAGATAAATTAAAAAATAAATGGAAATTACGCTTCTCGCCAGAACTTGAACGTGAATACAAAACATATAGAAACAAACTAAATGTATTATTAAAAAAGTCCAAAAATGATTATTATTACAGGCAAATTGAAGAAAATAAAGGTAATATAAAAAAAGTTTATAAACTTATCTCCGATGCTACTAACGAAAAATCGAATAAAAAATCTACATTACAACTTGTTAACGACGAAAATGTTGCCTTTGAGAACAACAATCAAATGGCAAATTACTGTAATCAATACTTCATCAACATCGGCTTAAATATGGTAAAAAATATAAATAAATCAAATTGTTCAGAAAAATTATCGATGAATTCTAATAGTATGTTTCTAAATCCAGTTACAAATGCAGAACTTATAAAGCATATATCCACACTAAAAAGTACTAGCTCTCCAGGAATGGACGGAATAACAGCAGATATTATAAAAAACAATCATCAATATATATTAGAACCCCTTAAACATATCATAAATTCAATTTTCTTGAAAGGGGTTGTCCCCAGTCAGTTTAAAACATCAATGATTACTCCAATTCATAAAGGGGGAGAAAGATCAAAAATTTCAAACTACAGACCAATAAGTGTGATCAATAATTTTGGAAAGATTTTTGAAAAATGTCTGAAAAGTCGAGTGGTTAAATTTTTTGATCAGAATAATATTTTAAGTGAACAACAGTTTGGTTTTCGCGCTGGCAAATCGGCGGCTGATGCTATGTGTTCGGTTATTGCGGACGTTACAGAGGGTCTTGATAGGGATAAAAGATGTATAGCGGTTTTTCTGGATTTAGCTAAAGCATTTGACACTGTCAACCATGAGAAGCTGCTGCACATTCTGGAGTGTTATGGCGTGCGAGGGATTGTTTTGGATGTTTTTAAGAATTATCTCTCAAATCGTGAACAGTGTGTAAAGGTCAATGACACAATAAGTCAACCTGGGATTGTAAAAGTGGGCGTGCCTCAAGGTACTGTTCTTGGTCCTGTGTTGTTTCTGGTGTATATAAATTCTCTTTTATCGTTGGTGACGGGTGCAACGATTGTGTCTTACGCAGATGATACAGTCGTCATATTTCGTGAAAACTCCTGGGCGGAAGCCAAAATAGCTGTTCAGCGCGATCTTCACAAAATTACAATATGGTTGAGTGCGTACCAACTTTCATTAAATGTTAAGAAGACGAATTATCTAGCCTTCAGTATAACTGGAGCAAATAGACCAGATTTTTCTGGTATAAAAGTCCCTGATATGCAAGATGAAATTAAGGAGGCTAATGAAGTCAAGTACTTGGGTATAATTATTGATAAGCATTTAAAGTGGTGTAATCATGTAGATTATTTGTCGAAGAAGGTGAGGAAGCTCATCTACAAATTCTACCAGCTAAGAGAAATTCTCTCACAAAAGTTACTTTTACTGATTTACAAGTCTCTAGCCGAATCACTTCTTCGATATGGCATCTTTGTATGGGGGGGTATGTACAGAAACTCATTAAAGAAACTAATTACTACTCAAAACTTTATACTAAAAATTATATTCAAGAAACAAAGGAGATATCACACCAGCCTACTTTATACTACTTTATATGTCCAACGAATACTTTCATCACACGACATTAAATTAGTTTTCAGAAAAAATAACACATTAGGAGACTTTCTATTAAACAGTTAGGATGAAATGAAAATACTTCAAAAACCGGGTAGGTATATATAAACTGCCAACGTGGTTGTATGTATGTAGGTAAAACTGAAAAAAATTCAAAACACGATTAGCTGAACATCATAGATGCATTAGATTCAATAATATTGGCTCTCTTTATGCAAAACATATTAATGATACAGATCATAGTGCTGATTTTATTGATAATTATAAAGTTCTCCACATATTGATAATTATAAAGTTCTCCACATGCATATTAATCAACTTAGAACAGTTAGAAATTTCCAGATGACATAAATCAAATAACAATGAGATTCTCAATTCACAAATTCAATTTGATATGAATCAAATACTTAGAAATTATTTCCTAGATTATAATAAACTCTATCTTACGGCTTTAGTAAAATTCACATCTTCCATCCTATGTAGAGAAGTTTTAACAGCTGGGAGCTGGGATACAGTGCCGGCCTAAGGCGAAAATTGCAAGTGTGCTAGACTCAAATTTTATGCCCCTGTCGGGGTCTGGGGGGGATGTTGGAATTTTTTGAAATTTAAGGTCCTAAAACATAGTTTTTATGCTTTTTTGCGCCTTGCAGAACATTAAATTTATGTATGACATTTTGATTCATTATTGATTGACTTGATATGTTCAGTACTCTTCCTTGTACTTTAACCACTATTATGTCAAATAAACTAATGAAAGCTTAACTCTAGGTAACGTTTTTTTATGCTTATACTGCAATTACTCTAAGAATAAATACCTATATATATATATATATATATATATATATATATATATATATATGTCTATATATATATATATATATATATATATATATATATATTTATATATATATATATTTTTATCTATATATTTATATTTATTTATATATATATATATATTTATATATTTATATATATATATATATATATATATATGTCTATATATATATATATATATATATATATATATATATATATATATATATATATATATATATATATATATATATATATATATATATGTCTATATATATATATATATATATATATATATATATATATATATATATATATATATATATATATATATATATATATATATATATATATATATGAAATTGAATTTTAAGTGCCAAGCATCATATAAAGTCATGAAACGATCTTGGTCCCAGGTCGAACTTTGCTAATTGCACCCATTTTAATTAATTTAAGCAGGATTGCAAAGTGAAAAGCTGCTCATAATCAAACAATAACTAATGTAGCTACACTAGTGAAAATAAGAGAATATATCCGAAAAATTTGTGAATGGGAATGTGAGAAGAAATTCGGAAGAAGTTTAGGTAGGTACCATAATTTTCAGAGACTTAAAAATTGAATTATAGAAACAAAGGAAGTACAAAAAACAAAGAGGACTGTGTATTGGAAT
The DNA here is from genome assembly GCA_030704885.1 of Cynegetis impunctata. Classification (NCBI taxonomy): domain Eukaryota; kingdom Metazoa; phylum Arthropoda; class Insecta; order Coleoptera; family Coccinellidae; genus Cynegetis; species Cynegetis impunctata. The sequence continues at coordinate 118,906 of JARQZK010000878.1, read as the reverse complement.
AATTGTAAAACATGATGGAGAAAATTCCAAAACTAAAACAAAAACCATATTGAATGTTAATGAAATATAAAGATAAGGAAAATAATGTGAAGAAAAACTAATTATTCCATCGACACATAAAAAAATTGAATAAAATAAAATTAATTATCCAAAAAATGGAGACGAGCTTGTTCAATACTTTCATATTACTATGTAACTTATATCTTTAATATTGGAAATGTAATATGAAATTACCACTAACTTCACAAATGAGCGATGGATGAATGCTTTCATATATGGTATGTACGCTTCATAGAAACGAAAAAAAAAACTCTATCGCAGCGAGCTGCATTAGAAGGTTTTCATAAAGTATCCAGTTTAAAAAATATATTTCCAAATTCAAAAAAAATGCTCCCTTTAATGTGTAAACAATATTTATTTCCTCCTCGGGGGATCAACCCCCAATTCGTATCAAAACCAATCACATCCAAGGTATACGAAACTACGTACTCTATTTCTATAAAATTGCGCTCTTTATCGTGTAAACAATGCTAAAATACATAAGCACATACATACGAACATATATATATATATATATATATATATATATATATATATATATATATATATATATATATATATATATATATATATATATATATATATAAATTTATCATTTTTTTTTTTACAAAAATTGGTCAATTTCATGCCCCTCCAAAAGGCTTGAGTGTGCGGCTGCATACTTCGCACACCCCTTATGCCGGCCCTGCTGGGATATCATTATTTGATAACATAAATCGCATGTGTTTGACGATAGTTGGTACCAAAGTACAAAATATGAAATATCAATCTTGCTTGCTTCCCTTGAAATACAGTAGATACATGTCAAATTTTAATTTGTTTTCGTCCTTAATAATTTTAAATTTCAGTCAGTGTTGACTTTGAAATTGTAAGTTTTGTTGTTGTTTTAAGCTGCTATTTGTTTTCAGTATATTGTATCTGATGATGATAATAATAATAATAATAATCATGGTTTATTGATCCTGTAAGACATATTGTAACATGTATAGGACAAGTCATAAAGATATACACACAAAGATTACATCATTCAAAAATATATTCACTGAAATTATAGCTGTAATAATCTTTTACATTATAGAAACATTCCTTTAATAGAAAGTTTTTGACAATCTTCTTGAATTTGTTTTTCTGAAGATTTTGAATACATCGTGATAGATGATTGAAAATCTTAATACTCTGATAAAGTGGAGACATTTCAAACTTAGTGGTTTTATGAATGGGAAAATACAATTCATTCTTATTTCTGGTATCATGTGAATGAAAACTAGAAATTTTTACAATACTATACTCATTTTCTTTCACATATATTAGACATTTAAATATAAATAAAGCGGCCAAAGTGAGAATACTATTGTCTATGAAAAGGAGTCTGCAAGTGGACCGTGGATGGCAATTGAACATTAAACGAACTATTCGTTTTTGAATGACGAATACTCTATTAACCTCTGAAGAATTACCCCATAGCAAAACATTAGAGAGATTTTAAGCCCCTTATTAGGGAGTTTTTGAGACCCTAAATTTACACGTAAATTACGTTTTCGGTTATTCTGAGCATGCGCAGGAGCTTTGAAATTACCGAGATGGTTATTAACCGATAACGTACTACGTTATCAACGGGACCTTAACGTTCGCTTAATAAACGTCCGTTATATTCGCGGTGTTGACAAGTTTAAACACGCTTGTGTTAAATTGTTACAAACTAAATAAAAATAGACTATTCAAACTATGATAAGTGACTAATATACTATCGTGCTTGTTCGTTCCAAACTTCGTACTTTGTATTAAAAATTCGCAACAAATGTTATTGCTTACTATGTGGCAACCATCAATCGAGTCTGCGTAGTCTGCGATCTGATGTTTTGAGATTGACAGTTTCCGTACTTTTATTGGTTATGTCACAGTGCTATTTTGGTTTGTTTATTTGTGTAAATTGGCCGGCTAATTTTGATATTTTTTCAACGGTTTTTGTTCACATGCCACGATAATTTAAAAAATGCCACTCTTAAAAAAAGACTACATTTACAGATATGGAAGATCTGTTACTTCTTAGAGTGGTTCTAAGTAATAATCCATTTGAAATCCCAGATATTTGGTCGGTGATGATTCAGCAGCACATTTCCCTTATAACAGGAAAATTATTTTCAATGAGAACAGTAAAATACATAAGCCTTCGATGCCTAAGAAATATATTTGCCCAAATTAATCACAATTATTACTACAAACTATTGCATTTACCAGTCGCTTTATGTCCAGATCGTGTAATTATTGGGTTTGGCATACGCAAGGTTTGGCATAACCATGGTAAATTCTCTCTTTGAAAACGGAAACTTCTTTTCACTTCTTCAGCCTCAATATTATACAAATCGAATCTGGGTATATTTCCATCAATATTTTCACGTTCTTGTTCATCTTCAAAGATGTTATGTAAGATTATACCTCTCATTAAATTATGATCCACTCCCCCGCGCCTGATTGCTATTACATCTTCCATGATAATTTACCCAAAGAACGCTAATAATAAGTGAATGAAAATCGGAAAAATCACCCGACAAAAAATAATAGAAAAACACAAGAGAGGTTATACTTATTTGACGTTCGCAATAAATTTGAATTCAAAATCTGTTTTTGGATCTTCAACCCGTTAATAACGTTTTCCGTTCTGCGCAAACTCAACATAGCGGTTTACGATAATTACGTTGACTTTAAATAGAAACTCAAAAACTCCCTATTTATTCACCTTTCTTCCGTTATCGTTATTGTGAGCATGCGCAATGAATTCTTGCTTGTTCGTTAACGTTATTAGGGAGTTTTTGAGTTTCTATTTGAAGTCAACGTAATTATCGTAAACCGCTATGTTGAGTTTGCGCAGAACGGAAAACGTTATTAACGGGTTGAAGATCGAAAAAAAGTTTTTGAATTAAAATTTATTGCGAACGTCAAATAAGTATAACCTCTCTTGTGTTCTTGTATTATTTTTTGTCGGGTGATTAATCCAATTTTCATTCACCTATTATTAGCGTTCTTTGGGTAAATTATCATGGAAGATGTAATAGACTATATAGCGATCAGGCGCGGGGGTGTGGATCATAATTTAATGAGAGGTATAATCTTACATAACATCTTTGAAGAGGAACAAGAACGTGAAAATATTGATGGAAACATACCCGGATTCGATTTGTATAATATTGAGGTTGAAGAGGTGAAAAGAAGTTTCCGTTTTCAAAGAGAGGATTTGCCACGGTTATGCCAAACTTTGCAGGTACCAAACCCAATTGTCTGGACATAAAGCAACTGGTAAATGCAATAGTTTGTAGTAATAATTGTGATTAATTTGGACAAATATATTTCTTAGGCATCGAAGGCTTATGTATTTTACTGTTCTCATTGAAAATAATTTTCCTGTTATAAGGGTAATGTGCTGCTGAATCACTGACCAAATATCTGGGTTTTCAAATGGATTATTACTTAGAACCACTCTAAGAAGTAACAGATCCTTCATATCTGTAAATCGTAGTCTTTTTTTAACTATCGTGGCAAGTGAACAAAAACCGTTGAAAAAATATCAAAATTGGCAGGCCAATTTACGCAAATAAACAAACCAAAATAGCACTGTGACATAACCAATAAGAATACCGAAACTGTCAATCTCAGAACATCAGATCGCAGACTCGATTGATGGTTGCGACATAGTAAGAAATAACATTTTTTGCGAATTTTTAATACAAAGGAAGAAGTTTGGAACGAATTAGCACGATAGTATATATGATATTAGTCACTTATCATAGTCTAAATAGTCTATTTTTCTTTAGTTTGTAACAATTTAACACAAGCGCGTTTAAACTTGTCAACACCGCGAATATAACGGACGTTTATTAAGCGAACGTTAAGGTCCCGTTGATAACGTAGTACGTTATCGGTTAATAACCGTCTCGGTAATTTCAAAGCTTCTGCGCATGCTCAGAATAACCGAAAACGTAATTTACGTGTAAATTTAGGGTCTCAAAAACTCCCTATTAACGATAACCGATTCCGTTACTTACGGAAAAATAAAGATCCATGTTATGGTTATGTTTATCGTTATGCGTTACAGCACCGTTGCCGCAGCTTTCAGCTTTTCGAGCATTAAATACATTTGACATAGGAGACGTACGTGCTCATTAAAATATATAACATAAAAATATGAACAAAAAGCCCTAAACCTAGTGAGAATTTGTTATAATTTTTTTATGATATCGTTATATTGTTCAGAGTTAAAATACCAAGCCTTATATTTTTGCGATGTCGTGATTGTAAAATTTTAATTGAGTATCTGGCAACGTTTAAAAAGTAATGGTGTTTGATAACATAACCCAACTCATAGACCTTACTAAGTCCGCATCACGGTTTCTTCTATTTATAATATTCAACAAATCATCCTTCTTTTCAAAAATAATATATAAAATAAACTAAGTACCAGATATTATGAGGTTAGAAAAACCAAAACAAAATGAGGATCACCGCACCGTCACCTGTCAATATATGAAGTTTAAAGTAGGGGTTTAAAATAACTTAGTTTAATCGTCGTGGTTATGGTTAGCAAAAATAACCATAACATCGCCGTAATAAGGAGATTTTTTAAGGGGCTTAAAATCTCTCTATTGTAAGATAGGTGACAATATAGTAAAGAATAGTAGACGTTAATAAGAGAATTTAGCGGAAGAAAACTTTTGACTATATTTAACGCGTAATAGGAGCTGTTGAGTTTTTTTACATAGGGCATCAATATGCGAATGCCATTTTAGACATCTGTATATACCCAAAAACTGAACAAGATCATTAGATGAGATAACCGTGTCCAAATGCTGAACAATAAATGTATCACTCCTAGAGCCAGATACACTAAAACGAATGCATTCCGTTTTATTGACAATCATCTTAATTCTATTTTTGTGACACCACTCGATGAAACTTTGCATAATGAGCTCACATAGAGATCGTAATTCATCTAAACGTCTCAGGTGAAACCGCTATAGAGGAATCATCATCAAGTACCTCTAATTGACCAAGTTTACTTTTACTTATGTGACCCAATCTACGATGCCACAGACTAAGTTCAGTTTCAGTAAGTTGAGCTTGGCATTCATTAGTTTCCGAAAGAACTTCAAAACTTAATTCATACAATTTTTCTTTGCGTATAGCTTTAGCAACAATTTTATTTCCGAGCTTCATAATTGCCCTACCATTTTCAAAAATTAGAGTGAATCCTTTCATTTCTAATTTCCGAACAGATAGTAGATTGAATTCAAGATTTGGTACAACTAATACATCATTGATTGAAACATTACAAACATTGTTATTTACTTTAGACTTAACTTTAATAGTACCATACTTTTCAGCAACTAAATACTGACCAGATTTTGCTACATTAATTTTGATAGGTTTAGGTAAAACTTGAATATTCTTCACAAAGTGATCATTTGAAATCAAGTGTTCACTGGCACCTGAATCTAAATACCATGTTAAACTAGATTTAGAATTAATACAAGAATCTGCCGAGAAACAGAATTCTGTATCATTACCTGTTGGTGATGGCCCACCACTTGAAGCTACATTAACTTGTGATCCCTGATTTCTCTTCCGTTCTAACCACTTCAGCCTTTTTCTGCAGTCAACCTTTTTGTGTCTCATTTTCTGGCAGAAGTGACACTTGAATTCAAATCTTCCTTCTTTTCCACTACTTGGTTGAGTCCTAGGTCTGTTTTTTTCGGAATTGGTGAGAAAAACTGAAGAAGAATAGTTTTCATCTCTGGATTTCTGTGAAGAATTTATTTTTGCTTCTTCGTCCAGTAGTCTGCCTTTCACAACAGACATAGTTATTAGGGATTCATCAGCTAGTGAAAGTGTCTCTAGAGTACTGATTGTAGTTTGGTATTCCTTGAGAGCTAATGATTGAAATAACTGTAGTACACTTGCATTTTCGTTCATCGTACCACCTGCAGCTTTATATTATCGAATCAGTCTTTCGAAATTTAGCAAATGCTCAGCAAGGCTTTGTTTAGGTTTCAATTTGAGAGATTCTATCTGTCTTTTGATTCTATTTTGTGTGGCTAAGCTCTGCCTTTCGAAACCCGCTCTCAAGCTTTCCCACATGTCGTATGCGGTCTCCTTATCTTGTAAATATTCTAAATGAGAGTCTGCTACTTTGGATACAATTATTCTTTTACATATCTTGTCGTTTTTTACTTTTACATTAATATTTGTACCTGTTTCCGGTATTTGCAGGGGTTCTTGTATAAATTGCAACAGTTCCTTTTCGTCTAGATGTGTTTCCATTCTAAACTTCCAGCTATAGTAGTTGGTTCCATCAAATAAAGGTAACTTAAATTTTTCTTCTGAAGAAGTCATTGTTCCAACACGTGTTTGAATGTTTCTTTACACCACTTCTTTAACGCCTATTAACTGGGCCCATAACCTGTTGAATTATTCCTTTGCAGAGTGTGGATTGTTGTGAATAACAAAACCATGTACTGTTTAACAGATATCGATTGGAATGTATTAAGGTATTCGATAGAAAATTAAATGCTGAACAATAAATGTATCACTCCTAGAGCCAGATACACTAAAACGAATGCATTCCGTTTTATTGACAATCATCCTAATTCTATTTTTGTGACACCACTCGATGAAACTTTGCATAATGAGCTAACATAGAGATCGTAATTCATCTGAACGTCTCAGGTGAAACCGCTATAGAGGAATCATCGGCGAACAGTATTATCCTCATAGTCCGGTGCAGTGTCTTATTGGAGTTGAGTAATTTGATGAAAATTTTCCTCAAGTTTGGTGGGAGGTCATTTATAAATAGGAGGAACAATAGTGATCCAAGGACAGAGCCCTGAGGCACTCCTAATTTCAAGTTTCGCTCAATAGAACAACGATCATCAACTCGAAAGGATGCGACTCTATTTTCGAGATAACTCCGAATCCAATCGTGAAAGATACCCCTGAATCCCAAGATTTTGATCTGAATCAACGAAACCGGTTGTACGTTTCTTGTTTGAAGACAGAAATTTCATTAAATAAAATCATCTTACTACCCAAATTGTATATATATATATATATATATATATATATATATATATATATATATATATATATATATATATATATATATATATATATATATATATATATATATATATATATATATATATATATATATATATATATATATATATATATATATATATATATATATATATATATATATATATATATATATATATATATATATATATATATATATATATATATATATATATATATATATATATATATATATATATATATATATATATATATATAAATACTATGAAATTATCGGGAGGCGGTCTGTAGGGAAAATAAAACTCTTACGTTCTCGTTAACTCAATATTTCGTCACTCAATTTTGTGACTTCATCAGGAGTATACTGAAATGAAATAAAATTACATAATATTAAACATATACAAGGAACACATTAAAAAACCTACAGTTGTAGAGCCGGGACATCACAAGATATGTGTGGATCACACAGTGGTTAACGCACGACTGAGTGATAATATTGTATCGGGTCACTCTAGTATCTATACATTATTAGTTAAAGTTTATTTTTGGATGGAGTTATTTTACATGCTTCTTATAATCCCACAATATATGTTACTGTTAATTCATATTCAACAACACCTACTTCACCTTTAATGAAAATCATTATAAACAAACCTTTGGTACCCCGATGGGATCCCCCATCAGCAATATTTTGGCCAAAATAGTGTTAGATCACCTACTGCAGAAGATTATTCCTCAACTTCTATACACAATGCCTTTTATATATAAATATGTCGATGATATTATCTGTGCAATCCCTGAAAACAGCGAAGAACTGACAATGGATATCTTCAACTCTGTTAATAATCATATACAGTTCACTATGGAGACAGAAACAGATCAGAGTGTGCCTTTTTTGGACACAAAAGTGATCAGGCTCAATGATGGTGAGATCATCTTAGACTGGTATAGAAAACCAACAGCCTCAGGAAGATTCCTTAACTACCACTCCAACCACCCTAGAGACCAAAAATATAACACTGTAATCGCCATGAAAAATAGGATAACTCATATCAGTGATGAAAGATTTCTGCTAAAAAATTTAAAATTGCTAAATGATATTTTTCTTAACAACGGATATCCTAAACACATATTAAAACATCTTATATACAATTCCATAATTTATGATGGCCCTACAGAGCAAGTAGACCGACAGATGGTGAAGTATAGAAAAAATACCAAACATAAATCAACTCTCACAAAAACTGATAACACTGTTTAAACAGATCCCAGACTTGAAAATTGCCAACCACCATATATTGACAACCTCCCAATTGTTTTCCAAATTAAAAGACAAAACACCGACCATGCTAAAAAACAACGTAGTTTATGAAATACCCTGTTCACATTGTGATAGTACTTATGTTGGACAAACTAATCAATGGCTGAAACAACGCATTACACAACATAAGAGTGACTGCCGGTTGGGCAAAAATTCGTGCGCTGTTGTCGAACATCAGACTAACACAGGACATATCTTCGATTTCGACAACGTAAAAATTATTGATCAACATAATAATTACAAAACAAGACTTTTCCTAGAAATGTGTCATATTATAAAAAACAAAAAATGTATTAATTATAAATCGGATACCGGCCAACTCAGTAATATATATTGTGAGATTATAAGAAGCATGTAAAATAACTCCATCCAAAAATAAAATTTAACTAATAATGTATAGATACTAGAGTGACCCAATACAATATTATCACAGTGCGTTACCCACTGTGTGATCCACACATATCTTGTGATGTCCCGGCTCTACAACTGTAGGTTTTTTAATGTGTTCCTTGTATATGTTTAATATTATGTAATTTTATTTCATTTCAGTGTACTCCTGATGAAGTCACAAAATTGAGTGACGAAATATTGAGTTAACGAGAACGTAAGAGTTTTATTTTCCATACAGACCGCCTCCCGATAATTTCATAGTATTTAGTTCATCGTACGGTCGACAACACCACAAACTCCTAATTATATATATATATATATATATATATATATATATATATATATATATATATATATATATATATATATATATATATATATATATATATATATATATATATATATATATATATATATATATATATATATATATATATATATATATATATATATATATATATATATATATATATATATATATATATACAGGGTGACCCAGAGCTACGTAATCGGTCCATAATTTTTTTGTCATTGAAGATATCGATATGAAATTTTCAGGGCAAATATGATCCGACTATGTCTATTTTTCAAAATTGTTCTGAAGAAAATTGCACTTCCGGTTTTGCCGGAAATGATATCAACTTTGTTATTTCAAATGGAATACCCTGTATATCTTTTGATTTTCGAATTTCTTATGTAATTTATAATAAAATTGTCATTCTACTCTTTTTACCTAAAATGAACAGTTTTCGAGTTATTAATTTTTTTCGTAAAATTTTGACAGTTGCGTCTTCAACAAAAATAGGCTATAACTTCTTTGTTAGTAGGTCTATTGGTGTGCTGTTTGTATTTTTGTAACCTTGATACATTGTTTTATTCATTCCTTGTCAAAATTTTCCATATTTCTAACTAATTACTTGATAAAATCTAGGGTGAAGTTGGCAAATTTTAAACGTTAAAAACTTTCTTATTTCAAATGGAATGCTATGTATATTTTTGCATTATTAAATTTGCTATCAAATTACCTTTCGATTTGTATAACCATTCCCTATACCTAAAGTTAATAATAACAAAGATATTTCACAATTTTGTAATCATTTATATATCAATACACCGGAGAAATTGTCTGGGGAGTTATTTTGACGTATCCATGGATACCAATAACAAAAATTATTCAAAATCTAATTGTGTCACATTTTCTAGTATTTGTTCAGTTAATAAAATGGATTTTACGCGACAAGAAATGATAAATATGGTTTACTGTATTGGAGATGCGGATCGAAATATTCTGCTAGCTAGTAGAATTTATCATCAAAAATATTCTTATTCTGGTTCAACTACGTTTTATGATTATGTTATTGAAAAGCATTGATTTCTTTCTGTATAATGTTGAAATCTAATATTTAGAGTAACTGTTGGATACATGTGAATATATCTACTCCTATTGACCAAACTGATAATGTCAAACTTGACATGGCAAATTGACATCAAACTACTACAAACATAATTATGTTGTTTATACAAACAATAATTATTGAATATTAACGTCTAAGAATTACTATTTTTTCAATATCTTTTCGGATTTCAGCATTAGGTGCTACAAACCTAATGAACAGAAAAGGTAACACAATTAAATTTTAATCAATTTTTGTAAATGGTATCCATGGATACGTCAAAATAACTCGCTATTCGATTTCTCAGGTATATTTTTATATAAATTATTACAAAATTGTGAATTATCTTTGCTATTATTAACTTTAGGTATAGGGAATGTTTATACAAATCGAAAGGTAATTTAATAGCAAATTTAATAATGCAAAAATATACATAGCATTCCATTTGAAATAAGAAAGTTATAAACGTTTAAAATTTGCCAAATTCACCCTAGATTTTTTCAAGTAATTAGTTAGAAATATGGAAAATTTTGATAAGGAATAAATAAAACAATGTTTCAAGGTTACAAAAATCCAAACCGCATACCAATAGACCTACTAACAAAGAAGTTATAGCCTATTTTTGTTGAAGACGCAACTGTCAAAATTTGACGAAAAAAATTAATAACTCGAAAACTGTTCATATTAGGTATAAAGAGTGCTATGACAATTTTATTATAAATTACATAAGAAATTCGAAAATCAAAAGATATACAGGGTATTCCATTTGAAATAACAAAGTTGATATCATTTCCGGCAAAACCGGAAGTGCAATTTTCTTCAAAATAATTTTGAAAAATAGACATAGTCGGATCATATTTGCCCTGAAAATTTCATATCGATATCTTCAATGACAAAAGGATTATGGACCGATTACGTAGCTCTGGGTCACCCTGTATATATATATATATATATATATATATATATATATATATATATATATATATATATATATATATATATATATATATATATATATAATAAAGTTTAAACTTTTAAATAAAACACACTTGAGTTTCACTATATAAAAAAATATTTAGATACTGTATTTAGCAGTAAAGGATAGTCGACATGTTTTGAGTTATGAACTCATTATCGAGTCTTGACAATGAGTTCATAACTCGAAACATATCGACTATCTTTTACTGCTAAATACAGTATCTAAATATTTTTTTTATATGGTGAAACTTAAGCCAAGTGTGTTTTATTTTAAAGTTTAAACTTTATTCTTTATGATGTTTCACCAAGTATTGTGCAAGAATTCAATCTCAATAAATATATATATTTGTAATTTTTCTGATAAGTATGTTTCAGGTACTTATTTATGATCTTATTCACATAAGTATTTATCCTTTTCAATTACAACTTCATTTATAGGCCTTTTTAGGAATTTAACTTGATATTATAACCTTTTTACTTAATAGAGGTTATGTTGTCATGGAAAATAAAAATTTTTCGTTATACGGAAATGATGTGCTTCTTCTACCAATGAATAATTTATAATTGACTAACAAGTTTCATGGTTTGCTTAATATATAGGGTGATCCGTGTGAACTGCATATTAGACGTATTTAGGGTTCTGCAGATGCCACTGATCTGGAAATTTGTATACAGGGGTTATTGTAGGGTTCAGTTCAATGAAAACATTTCCAAGATGGCGGCGCTTCCGGTTATACCGGAAGTGGACATCCACTTCGTAATTTCAAATGAAAAGTTATATTTTTTACTGCTTCACTTTACTCAAGTAAAGTGAATCCATTGAACTATTTTGTTACATTAATCCCCTAATTGATAACTTATCTAATCACCTTTCTATGGCACTAATCGTAAGTTGAAGTGAGGTGAACAGATTGTATGTATCCTCAATTAACACTTTACATTATTCCTGTTATCAGAGAAGTCACAACTATACTCCGTTAATATATATAATAGATTCCATGTGTTTATTCTCTTAGTTCACACTTCCTAAGACATATTTGAATTTATGATTATTTTTTTAAATCTCTTTCGTACAGTGCATGGATTACTGCAAAGTATTACAAGATTAGAAAACAAATTGGGCAGAACACAATTATTGTAATTACGAGACAATACAATCCTCTATGTTCAGCATAATCGAATACATAGACAATCAGAACCACACGATTCAAATAATTATGGAATTTATTGTTCTACTTCGCGATTGATATTCACAATTAATTCTCTGTCGTGAATAATATCACTAGATTGTCTTCTGAAAAAGACTGCTCGGTCCTCTCTCTCACTTTTTCAACATAGTACACCCATAAAATTCATGCTAACGAAATTATCTTACTGATTTACTTGACAAGCAACCAAAGGGTAATGCTTAACATCTTATATATCCATATTCACCCAGTCCATTGAAAATATTTTTAAATCCCTTACAATGGATCCACTTCAATCCTAAAAAGCAGACAAACATATTCTACCATCAAGAATATTTTTATGCCAACAATATATCTTTTTAACAAATCGATTTTCTTTTCATCATAAAATCTGGTCTGTTCCACAAATTTTCAATTTGAATTCCTATTATATCCAACGGTTCTATGCTTTCAAATGGAACGATTTAGTTTGTCTTTAGAGAACCCCTGTCTCCGACGAGCTCGGATCGAATAAGTTTTTGATGTTTTAGGTTCAAGTGAACCAATTTTGATCTATATTCCAGAAGATTAACATTCTTTACAGAAAAATCATCACACCTATAGGTTTGAGCTTCAACATAGTGATTTAATGTCATCTCTAGATGTGTTATCTATCTTTGAAATATGATTTTATGAACAATCATACAAAATAAAAATATAACAATTCGTATCAACTAAAATGTTAGCTAATATCGCCATATGTTGTAATATACAGAATTAATCAGGCATGTGGCACTGATGATGACCATCTCTACTAACGCCATCTACTAGGAAACTAGAGGGTTATGTATCTGAACCCAAATAATATATCGCGTAACTTGCTGATAACACGTCAGAAATATAAATGATTTTAATATTAAAGTTACAACGAAATGCTACGAAAACGTACTTCAACTGGCAGTAACGAACGCGAATCAAACCGTTCTTCAATGAATAATGTAAGAGAACGTCAGAAAAGAGCTGGAGGCGTGGCATCAGATTCTTTTTGTGAAAATGCTAACTTTTTTGGCCATGCCGTTAATTCCGAAACTGTCCAGAAGAAATTGAAACTCAAACACTGCAATTTATGCAATCCTGAAGCACAACCAGAAGTTTTAAAAAAGTAAACATTTCTTAAAGAACAATTAATTGCTCAAGTTCATCCGGTTATTACAGTATATCGACTTGAAAGGAAGTCAATTTGAATATAGTGGTTGAGTCATCAATTTTCATCAATATATCACAGATTTTACAACCTCTTTACCTCATTCTATTGATACTATTTCAAAATATATTTTTGTTAGAGTAAATAAATATATTGTACATCGTGATAATGTAGAAGCAGCTTTGGTATATCTTAAAAATAATAATCTTTGGCATCGTGATATTACAATTAATGAAAATAATTTACAATATATAATATATTCACCTATTAATGAGAGTGTTTTACAACAGATTGTATCAAGTCAAGAATATCAACATATAATATATTGAATTTGAATAATGAAGATAACCATGAAAATTCACTACCTGATTATGTTTATGAATCTGGAGCCCGAAGAGTGACTTTCCAATGTAATCGCAAAGCAATAAACAGTACTGAGCACTGATGGATCTTGTGTTTTAACTTGGCCTAGATTCCATTCCGAGCAGATTAATGAATGGATATTTGCAGAGCGTTTCCAATTTATTTCCTACTGATAAAGATGACCATAGAGATCAACGTGTTTGTAAAATTTCTAATAATGAATATTTTAAATTGCTCTTGATGTATGAAGATGGCAGATTTGTGAGCCCTCGAAAAGCGGTGATATTTGCTGGTATATGCACCTAAAGGTTCGATTTATGTGACGAACTCTAATCGCATGAGTTCCCTTTCATGTTTAGAGTTTCAAATGGGACGATTTCATATGCTGTGTGTTGTATGGCATCTTTCTGTGACGATCTGTAATTGCATGAGACACATTTATGATTTAGTTTCAAGTGAACCGATTTTATATGCCGTTGAAGGGTCCCTTTCCAAGACGATCTGAATTCGCATGTCACATTTATGGTTTTTGAGTTTGAAATTAATCGATTTCATATGCCTTTGAAGGTCTCTTTTCTGAAACAAGCTGTAATTGTTAAGTCACATTCATGGCATTAGAGTTTCAGATGAATTGAGTGCATATGTGCTTGAAGGGCACTTTTCTGTGATGACCTGTAATCGCAGAGGTCGCATTTATGACCTTTGATATTCGAATGAATCGATTTCATATGCCCTTGCAGGGCCACATTTTCTGTGACGAGCTGTAATCGCATAAGCCACATTCATGATTTTTGAGTTTCGAATGAATCGATTTCATATGAGCTTGAAGGCCACCTTTATGCGATGAGCTGTAAACGCATAGGTTACATTTAAGATTTTTGAGTTTCAAATGGATTGATTGCATCTGCCGCCAAAGGTTACGTCTCAGTGACATCAGTATAAAGCATCAATATTATTCCATCAAAAATTTATGATCTTTGAGTTTCAAATGGACCGATTTCATATGAACTCGAAGGGAACCTTTCTGTGACGAGCTGTAATCGCATAATTCACATTTATGGTCTTTGAGTTTCAAATGAATCGATTTCATATGACCTTGAAGGCCACTTTTCCGTGACGAGCTGTAATCGCATAAGCTACATTTATGATCTTTGAGTTTCAAATGGACCGATTTCATATGAACTTGAAGGTAACTCTTCTGTGACGAGCTGTAATCGCATAAGTCACATTTATGATCTTTGAGTTTCGAATGGACCGATTTCATATGAACTTGAAGGTAACTTTTCTTTGACGTGCTGTAGTCGCATAAGCTACATTTCTGATCTTTGAGTTTCAAATGGACCGATTTCATATGAATTTGAAGGACTTTTTTATGTGACGAGCTGTAATCGCATAATTCACATTTATGATCTTTGAGTTTCAAATGGACCGATTTCATATGAACTAGAAGGTCACTTTTCTGAGACGAGCTGTAATCGCATAAGCTACATTTATGATCTTTGAGTTTCAAATGGACCGATTTCATATGAACTTGAAGGTCACTTTTCTGTGACGAGCTGTAATCGCATAAGCTACATTTATGATCTTTGAGTTTCAAATGGACCGATTTCATATGAACTTGAAGGGCACTTTTCTGTGACGAGCTGTAATCGCATAAGCTACATTTATGATCTTTGAGTTTCAAATGGACCGATTTCATATGAACTTGAAGGGCACTTTTCTGTGACGAGCTGTAATCGCATAATTCACATTTATGGTCTTTGAGTTTCAAATGAATCGATTTCATATGATCTTGAAGTGCACGTTTCTGTGACGAGCTGTAATCGCATAAGCTACATTTATGATCTTTGAGTTTCAAATGGACCGATTTCATATGAACTTGTAGGGCACTTTTCTGTGACGTGCTGTAATCGCATAAGTCACATTTATGATCTTTGAGTTCCAAATGGAACGATTTCATATGAACTTGAAGGGCACTTTTCTGTGACGAGCTGTAATCGCATAAGCTACATTTATGATCTTTGAGTTTCAAATGGAATGATTTCATATGAACCTGGAGGGCCTGTTTATAGGACGAGCTAAAGTCGCATAAATCACATTCATGATCTTTGTGTTTAGTCCATTTTATATGTTGTTGAACAAGCCCTTTATCGCATAAGTGATATTGGTGCGAATCAAAGTTCTTCGGTAATTCACATTTTGTTGGGATTGGATTCATCTGTAATGAGTAAACCATTTCATGTTCGTCCTTTTTTTTGTCGCGGTACATTCTGATTTGCTACTGTAATCCTCATTTATTTCCATTTTGACAGAGTGAAAGTCCCTGTAATAAAAAAATGCAAATTTTATCATTTATCATTTGACTTCTTTAAATTCATATATGAGTTGATTACGTGCCGTACAACATGATAATCGACAACATAATAGATCAACTGGTACGTATTATAATTTATTAGTACTTTTTCAACCAAGGCTAGCAGCTTTGGTCGCATCAACTTCTAACGTGGATTTTGACATGAGAGTAACTTTTTGCTATGGTTTCTTTCGTTACGGATTGCCACAGAAAAGAGGAATTTTCCAGCGCTGGTCTGACATGTGACTTTAGACTTTTGCCAGTGACGATAATTTTTTAGATAGCTTGTTTTCGTTTTATTTTGAGAGGTAGATTTTGATGCATTTTCGTACTGAGTCAAATTGTCATTATTTTCAGATTTGAGAAGAAAAGTGTTGATTTCTTTTCATTGAGCTTTGGGGAAGTCACTGTTTCAAATTTATTAATGAAACTAATGAATTAGTTTCACCCAAATTCGAACTTACGAATTCCTTTCTAAAGTCTGCGATATGAGAGATTACTCGATAACAACTTTTCATCTGTATAAAGCATCAATATTATTCCATCAAAAATTTATGAAACTCAGTAGCTGCTATCGGCGATGCTAATAATTTCGAATTGAGAAGAATTTCATAACAAGTGGAAGTTTTTTTGATGGAACATGTACTTTTTAATTCAGGTCGATGAGTTCAAACGAAACAAGTTCTACAACAACGGCAAAGAGAAACACGATCCCTAACCGGAGATCGTGTTTCTCTAAATGGTATGTTGTCGGGGAGTTCTTCGACCGTGATGTAACAGTGGCGATGGGTCACCCCAGCTACAATCAGACTTAGGTCTATGGTTCGGTCGCTTAGTGTTGTTATGTTTCCATATGCTGCGTTTTATGTCAATATCATGTCTCACCACTTGTCAACGATCTAGACTCCGTAGTTTTATGTATTTCCTCAATTTTTTTTTCAGTTAAGGTTTAATTATATATATATATATATATATATATATATATATTTATATATATATATATATATATATATATATATATATATATATATATATATATATATATATATATATATATATATATATATATATATATATATATATATATATATATATATATATATATATATATATATATATATATATATATATATATATATATATATATATATATATATATATATATATATATACATATACCGGGTGTCCCAGTATACCTGTTCCAATGGATTATCTCAGCCAATTCGAAAGATAAAAATTTCAAAATTTTATGATCTCCAATTCGTTCAAGGAACCTTCAATTGAGAAAAACAAAAATTGAAAGTCATTTCCGGTTTGACCGGAAGTGACTCTGGCTCTTTTATTTCTAATAAGACCCTGTATATTTTTTGCAATTTTTTATTTATACTCAAAATTATCTTTCCAACGACGTATCACACTTTGTATTTCATATTTAATTTGATGGAGAAAACGTAAATTGAAATTTCATATTGAAAGAATTACAGTAGGCTACGATATATTGTGTTATTTTAATTTTGACTTCAATGTTAATTGATATTTCATGAACAATTTTGCATTTGACATGATGAAGAGAATGTCAAATTTCAATTTATTGAAATTTTATTAGAACTGGAAGAATTAATAATTCTCAAATGAAAACCTTTGTGTACGATGGAAACATTTGAATACATTTGTTTATAACTTTGACAGTTAATAATTCTCAATAGTTGTGTGTGTGTGTCGTATAAACCAACATTCAAGAATGAATAACCGTGAAAATAATGATATCTTCAATAATCAAGAGAAAATGGATATGATACTGATTTGTTGAAAATGCGAAAATAATCGTCTGGCTGCCCTACGTACATACACAGAGAAATACCCTGATAGACGAATGCCAAGCGCTATATATTTCACACGCTTGGCATCGAATTTGGCAACAGCTGGATACTTTCATAGAAGCGTACTGTCCTTAGAAGAAAAATGCTACGAAGAGCATACTGTTGCAGTTTTAGGAAGAGTGGTTGTTGATCCCCATATCTCTATTAGAAACATAGAACAGGAGAGCGGTATTTCTCGTTCATCAATTCAGCGCATTCTCAAAATTGCCAAATTAAAATCATTTAAAATTCACCTGCATCAAGGATTACTACCCACAGATTACGAGAGGAGACTTTCGTCGTTTCTTGCTTGGTTAGCTACGGCACGTGAAGATGGTATTATCAGCTCGATATTGTAGTCAGATGAGAGTCGTTTCCATATTAACGCAACTGTAAATCGACATAACTGTCATTATTGGTCGCAAAATAATCCACACAGGCTAAGACTAATTAATTTCCAAGTTATCTAGGGAGTCAATGTATGGTGCGGCATGACTGATGGATTGATTTTAGGCCAACATTTTACGATGGTATGTTAACTGGTCGAATATACCTAGAATACCTTTGGGACGAACTTCCTCTTTTTTTTGAAAATATTCCTTTACATATGCGTAGAAACATTCATTTTCAATAGGATAGTGCGTTTCTAGAGGACCCGTCAAAGTTAGATGACGTCACCATTCAATTTACCGCCGCCATCTTGAATTTTTTGAAACAGGAAAATATGTCGTGTGATATATCGCAGAAGAGCTAATTTCTTTCTCTTTTCAGAAATACTGAACAAGTGAAACATTACTGAAATAAAAGAAGAAACAAGTGTCAAAAACTTAAAATATTCAATTTTTCAACACATATCATATTACAAAAAAAATTAACTAGATTAATAACAGATAATTAACAGTTTTCTTATAACAAGTGCTCAGAGTGTTGGCCACCTGTTTCTTGGCAATGATACAATCTGTCTTGGAAGCTTCGAATGGAATTGTTGATCATTTCTGGAGAAATTCCTTGCATTTCAAGACGTATGCGAGCTTTTAAATCATTTATGTTTGTAGGTCTGTTGACATACACGCGGTCCTTCAGGTGTCCCCATAGGAAAATATCAAGTGGACTTAAGTCGGGAGATCTTGCTGGCCACTCAATTACACCTCTTCGATCAATCCATCTCTGAGGGTAAGTGATATCCTAACATTGCCTAACATTTTTATGAAAATGTGCAGGTGCACCATCCTGTTGGAAATATACGTTCATATTTGGAAATAGAGCATTAATTTCAGGTATAATTTGATGCAGTTGAAGATCAAGATATTTTTCACCAGTAAGAGCGCCGTTGATAAAAAATGGACCAATGATATGGTTTTTCACCAAACCAGTCCATAAATTAATTTTTTGTGGGTATTGTGTATGGGCCTCATCCATCCATTGGGGATTAGAATCTGACCAGTGCCGGCAATTATGTAGATTAATAGTGCCGTTTAGATAGAATGTAGCTGCATCACTGAATACAAGTGAATCTAAGAAAATATTTTGATCACCAATTTACTCTAGAACCGTTTCACAAAACTCTAATCTTCGATCAAAATCATCCTCAGATAATTCTTCGTGGTTTTTATTTTGTATGGATGAAACTTATTTTGATGATTTTGTTGAACATCTACTAGGACGTCTAAAATCTTATCTTCGTTCGTTGCAGTTTTTGGTCTGCCAGACCTAGGGCGATCCTGTACGCTACCGGTTTCATTAAATTTATTCAATATTCTCGAAAGTGTTTATCTACTTATAGGGGCATGTTGAGGATTTAAATCATTGAACAAATGACTTACTTCTTCATATGTACGTTTTTTATTACCATATCCAATTAACATTAGTATCTGAATTCTCTCTTGTTCCGATAAGTACACCATTCTTAATTTACTATTCAAAAATACAACTCAAACACTGCATGCATCAAATAAAAAGACAAAATCAACTCTGACATTTCAAGGTATTTTTTGACATATTTTTTCATTGTTTACTACGGTTTTTTTTACATTAGCCGTCTACCAGTGACGTACAAGCAGTCATACAAAATATAGGGAAACTAACACACGTAACTGCATTGTTATAGGCTAAATCTCTTAGTAATGTGGTACTTGTTCTATATTTTTGAAAAGAGGAAAAAATAAGCTTTTCTACGATATATCACTCGACTTAAGTTGCCATTTAAAAAAATTTAAGATGGTGGTGGTACACTGAACGGTTACGTCACCTACCTTTGTCAGGTCCTCTAAAAGACGCATAATATCATCCCGTTGATAACCCTGAAATTTGATAATTATACCTCTAATCGTTTCAAAGAAAATAGGTTGTTGCCAGACTTTCTCGCTACCCTGTATATATATATATATATATATATATATATATATATATATATATATATATATATATATATATATATATATATATATATACTGTATAATAACTGCATATAATATAGCATGACCGAAAAAAAAATGCTTTTAATAAAGAGAAATAAGAAATATCAGTATAAAACAAATGTAAGTGAACTCTGATAATAAAACAAAAAGTTTATGGCAAGCTGTAAAAGAAATAAAAGGTAATGACAATACAAAACATATCCAAATTGAAGGTCATACTAAAGATATTGCTAATGATTCAATAATTACTTCACAGAGTCAGCCACAAACCTCATTAATATATATAATATATAATATATATATATATATATATATATATATATATATATATATATATATATATATATATATATATATATATATATATATATATATATATATATATATATATATATATATATATATATATATATATATATATATATATATATATATATATATATATATATATATATATATATATATATATATATATATATATATATATATATATATATATATATATATATATATATATGTATGTGTATATATACAGGGTAATTCACGTTATTCGACACGAAGAGTTTTTGATTTCATGAAAGTTTTTTCTTTAGGATGGATAGGGACCTAGTAGGACTACATTTTAAAAATATTTTCATGTTGTACAGGGTGTTCCAAAAACACGAAAAGTATCAAAGTTGGTGTTTTTTAAATGGAATACCCTGTATATTATTTCATTTTTGGATTTTACGATGAAAACAAATGCCAGTTTCACTGAGCATTAATTCACCTAAACCTCATGGTTTTTGAAATATCTCGTATTTTGTGAAAATGTAGTAGCAATTTAAACGCTTGAATTCTCAACTGTTGTTTTCTTGTTTTTAACCAAATTAATGATAAGGCCTACTAACTGGAACATACTTCATATCGCACTTATGAGATATTGATTAACTTAGACTTTGTGTGTAAAATTAAAGGTAAAATAATTGCAATCTTTAAACGGCACTAACTTGTTTAACTTAAATGGGACATCCCGTATTTTATGTCACCAACAAATGTGAAATTTAGTTGTCTATCGAATACCTGAGTACATTCCAATCGATATCTCTTCACGTTTTCAAATAAAATGCACATTTTCATCTTGCAAACTGATTTTATGAAATTTATCATTTATCAAGTCGCCTATGGCGTTTTGAGAAATCAGAATTGATTGAAATAAACATCTAGATCATAATATATGCATTTATTTTTCAATATCTTAAATTATATATTATTTCGAATTATGAAGGAAAAAAAATTATGGATATGAAACAAGCAATATTTTATATCAAGTGTTCAAAATGGCGACCATCAGATTCTATTTATTATTATTAATCGTATGGCGATCTACAAATTTACTCTTAAATACAGGTAAAATATCAGACTCTTAAAACAACAGTATCCTTTTTATAAAACCTTTAGCAACATTTGAGAACATACGCGGGCTTACATTTAAAAAAGCTTCTCTGATACGCTGTTTCATATTGTCTGGTGTTGTTGAAGGTGTATATTATACCGCACTTGTGAAAAATTGACTTACTTATACTTGATGTGTAAAAATAAAGGTAAAATCATTGCAATCTTTAAACATCACTTACTTGTTCAACTTAAATGAAACGCCCCGTATTTTATGTCACCAGCAGATGTAAAATTTAATTGTCTATCGAATACCTGAATACATTCCTATCGATAACTCTTCACGTTTTCACATGAAATGAGCATTTTCATTTTGCAAACTGATTTTAAGGAATTTTTTAATTATCAATTTCAGAGAAGATTTTCTAAACGTTATCCCGCGACTGTTATTAAATGTTGCTGAAGGTTTTATCAAAAGGATACGTTTGTGTTTAGAGTCTGATGGTCGCCATTTTGAACGCTTGATTATAAAATATTGCTTGTTTCATATCCATAATTTTTGTTTCCTTCATAATTTGAAGTAGTACATAACATTCAAGATATTTCAAAAACCATGAGGTTTAGGTGAATTAAAGCTCAGTGAAACTGGCATTTGTTTTCATCGTAAAATCCAAAAATGAAATAATATACAGGGTATTCCATTTAAAAAACACCAACTTTGATACTTTTCGTGTTTTTGGAACACCCTGTACAACATGAAAATATTTTTAAAATGTAGTCCTACTAGGTCCCTATCCATCCTAAAGAAAAAACTTTCATGAAATCAAATACTTTAGCCATAACTCTTCGTGTCGAATAACGTGAATTTCCCTGTATATATACACATACATATATATATATATATATATATATATATATATATATATATATATATATATATATATATATATATATATTTATATAAATATATATATATATATATATATATATATATATATATATATATATACATATATATATAT
Source organism: Cynegetis impunctata (assembly GCA_030704885.1). NCBI lineage: Eukaryota > Metazoa > Arthropoda > Insecta > Coleoptera > Coccinellidae > Cynegetis > Cynegetis impunctata. The sequence continues at coordinate 95,919 of JARQZK010000878.1, read as the reverse complement.
ATATATATATATATATATATATATATATATATATATATATATATATATATATATATATATATATATATATATATATATATACATATATATATATATATATATATATATATATATACATACATATATATATATATATATATATATATATACATACATATATATATATATATATATATATATATATATATATATATATATATATATACTAGTTCTTTAATGAGGTTTGTGGCTGACTCTGTGAAGTAATTATTGAAATCATTAGCAATATCTTTAGTATGACCTTCAATTTGGATATGTTTTATATTGTCATTACCTTTTATTTCTTTTACAGCTTGCCATAAACTTTTTGTTTTATTATCAGAGTTCACTTGTATTTGTTTTATACTGATATTTCTTATTTCTGATAAATTTCATAAAATCAGTTTTCAAGATGAAAATGTGCATTTTATTTGAAAACGTGAAGAGATATCGATTGGAATGTACTCAGGTATTCGATAGACAACTAAATTTCACATTTGTTGGTGACATAAAATACGGGATGTCCCATTTAAGTTAAACAAGTTAGTGCCGTTCAAAGATTGCAATTATTTTACCTTCATTTCTACACACAAAGTCTAAGTTAATCAATATCTCACAAGTGCGATATGAAGTTTGTTCCAGTTAGTAGGCCTTATCATTAATTTGGTTAAAAACAAGAAAACACCAGTTGAGAGTTTAGGGCGGCCGCACATTTACTACAATCGGATCCGATTGTCTGAAACGATTTCAAATCGGACCACTAGCGCACACTGCCGACAAAATACGTCCGATTTTATTTAAATGTCACAAGCAGGGATGTTTTTCGACCGTGGTAATCCAATTTGCAGTATCGCACATGATTTGACAATTCCTTTTTCTATACTCCCTGTCAAAAACTGACAGAAATAATCGTATGTTTGCGGTAGACTGCAAAACAATGCACGGCTTGCCTTCCGGTAGTCGGATCAGACTTTTTATCGGTCCGATTGGTAGGACGCACTGGTCGTGCATCCGAGTCGGACGTCCGATCCGATATCGGATCGTAGATGTGCGATATGATCGTATAAAAGTATAGGAAATTAAGCGTCAGATGCCCTGATCCGACAATCGTTTCAGACAATCGGAACCGATTGTAGGAAATGTGCGGCCGGCCTTAAGCGTTTAAATTGATACTACATTTTCACAACATACGAGATATTTCAAAAACCATAAGGTTTAGGTGAATTAAACCTCAATGAAACTGGCATTTATTTTCATCGTAAAATCCAAAAATGAAATAATATACAGGGTATTCCATTTAAAAAAACAACTTTGATACTTTTCGTGTTTTTGGAACACCCTGTACAACATGAAAATATTTTTAAAATTTAGTCCTACTAGGTCCCTATCCATCCTGAAGAAAAAACTTTCATAAAATCAAATACTTTAGCCATAACTCTCCGTGTCAAATAACGTGAATAACCCTGTATATATACACATATATATATATTAATATATTACATATACATATACATATATATATATATATATATATATATATATATATATATATATATATATATATATATATATATATATATATATACATATACATATATACAGGGTGTTTCCTAAATGAATGTCTATATTTATGGGGGTTATTTTTGGGCCCATTTTGAGAAAAAACTTCATATGAACATATGTCCTAAACGTCTTACCTTTTGAGATACAGGGTGGTAAAGTTTTCGAAAATAAATCATTTATTATTAATATCTAGCCACTGACTTCTCTTAGAATAAATATAAAATGAAATCTGTATTCAATTATGTGCAAATTTGATCTCTTGAATTTTTTTAGTCCGGCGCACGGGTTTCATCTAAAATAATAAAATCTACGTATGTCTCTGCAAGGTGATATTGTCATATGTATGTAACGATATTATTATGATCATGCAGAGAAACGGTTTTTATTTTTTTAAGCGAAAACCGTGCATCGGATTGAGGTCAAGTGATCATTTTGGTAAGAAATGATTGGGAATTTCAAAAATAATTTTTATTTCAGGAAAAATATGTGGCGTACCATCAATGTCTGCCAAAATAGGCAGGTCAAATTACGTACGAACGCCACTGGTGAAAATTTAAAAAAAAGTGATACATAAAAAAATGCCTCTCGATTCATAGTACATGTATGACAAATTTCATTGAAAAATCTGAAGTGGTATTGTAGATATTAATAATAAATGATTTATTTTTTAAAACTTTACCACCCTGTATCTCAAAAAGTAAGACGTTTAGGACATATGTTCATATGAAGTTTTATTCTTGAAATGGGCTCAAAAATCACCCCCATAAATATTGACATTCAATTAGGAAACACCCTGTATATATATATATATATATATATATATATATATATATATATATATATATATATATATATATATATATATATATATATATATATATAGAGTGTGTATTAATTGAATATCAATATATATGTGGGTGTTTTTTTTTCATTTCTCTAGAAAAAATATTTATATATATATATATATATATATATATATATATATATATATATATATATATATATATATATATATATATATATATATATTATATTAAATATTCAATGTTGAAAAAGTAACAGCAATTGAGGATACTGGGCGACTTCCTTGGGTAATAGCCTTGCCACGCCGTGCGGGGCTCCGGCGTGGTCGACTTTTCAATTCCCTAGCTTTTCGTGGGAACTACATGGTCAAGAAGGAAAAACCAAAATCGCGGGAAGTCACCGCAACCCAGGATGTTCAAGAGCGTCCTCGCACCTCTCGCAGAGAAGGAAAACCTTCGGAGCAAGCATCCGGTAAAGGTACTTCCTCCAAGAAACCCTCCAGAAACAACCGGAGGAAACAAGATCTGCCACCTCCAGGCAAGCCTGGTGGTATCGAGCGAAGAAGAACAAATGCTGCAGGACGATCAGGAGGCAAGCACTCCAACTCTCCAGTAGCAATGGCTACCCCAGTAAAAGTTGCCCAGGTGAACACTCATCACGCTAAGGGGGCATCAACCGCCTTATCGAGGGTGTTTTCCAGGGCAAACTTGGGAGTAGTGTTGATCCAAGAACCTTGGGTCAACAGGGGGCAGATCAGAGGACTGCCGAACAGAGAAGGTAAGGTAATCTGGGATGTCAGATGTGACAACCCCAGAGCTTGCATTCTGATCAGAAACGATATTAATTATATGTCTTTCAGAATTTATGACGAGGGACCTAGTGCCGGTTCGGGCCAAGATCCGCACAGGGCACTCACCCCTCGACATAGTGATAGCCTCAGGATACTTTGCTGGAGACGGGCAAGCACCACCAGAGGAAGTACAGAGGCTATCCGACTACTGTAGCAGGAGCAATCTACCCCTCCTGCTAGGCTGCGATGCAAACGCGCACAACACCATCTGGGGCAGCACGGACACCAATCAAAGAGGTGAGCAACTGCTAGAATTTATACTCGCGGCTAACCTTAACGTACTTAATGTGGGATGTGTCCCCACCTTTGTAACTAGGACTAGTCAAGAAGTATTAGATTTAACGCTCGGCAGCCCGAGCATTAGTAGAATGGTACGGAACTGGAGGGTTTCAGACGAACCATCTCTCTCCGACCATTGAATCATTATGTTCAACGTGGAAGGTCTTGTAACACAAACATCCTTCACTAGGAATCCTAGAAAGACAGATTGGGAAAAATACACCACCAATCTAAAATGTAACCTAGAACAGATCAAGTTCGACAGCAACAGTCATATCGAATTTGAGCAGACCCTAGAGGAAGTTAATGGGGCAATCATGGATGCTTACGAATCCAGCTGCCCGATAAAAGAAAATAAATCACACAGTAGCACCATTTGGTGGAACAACCACCTGTCAAATCTAAGATCCGAAGTCCGCCGGCTATTCAACAAGGCAAAGCGGCACGGAAACTGGCAGGGATACACCGAAAGGCTGACAGAATATAATGAAGAAATAAGGAAAGCCAAAAGGAACAGATTCAGAAGCTTCTGTGAGACAATCACATCAAGCCCCACAGCAGCCAGATTGCACAAAACCATGGCAAGAGGCAGAGAGCAAGGACCAATGTCACTCAGAAGAACAAATGGTAGCTACACAGAGGATGAAGTCAACGAGCTCTCATCCTACTGGAGACGCACTTTCCAGGTAGCATACCATTTGAACCCGGAAGATCACGGGAAGAACCAGGCAGGGCCAAACGAGAAGACTGGGAAGTAGCAAAAACCATATGCACTCCCCAGAGGCTGAAATGGGCAATTAACTACTTCCAACCATTTAAGTCACAGGGAATTGACGGCATATTTCCGGCCCTTTTGCAAAAGCGGCAGACGGAATTACTGCCGTTCATTATTAAAGCAGCCAGATTTAGTCTGGCGCTCGGGTACATACCGAGCACCTGGAGGAGAGCACGGGTAACATTCATTCCCAAAGCAGGAAGGAAGGACCCCACCCTCCCGAAGTCATTCAGACCAATCTGTCTCACACCCTTCCTACTGAAGACACTGGAGAAGATGGTAGACAACTACATTGGAACCAAGATACTGGAGAAGGTGCCATTGCACCCCGGGCAGCATGCATACAGGGCGGGCAGATCAACGGAAACCGCTATTTATGTGCTTACCGAAAACATCCAGAAATCACTTGAGTATAAAGAAATGGCCATTTGCACCTTTTTAGACATAGAGGGGGCATTCGACAACACCTCTCACGAAGCAATAAAAAGGGCCCTAATGAACAAGGGAGCGGACAGAACCACATCCAGATGGATGTGCCAAATGCTGGCTACAAGAACGGCTGAAACGAAGGTGGGCGAGAACACCTTTCGGATCAGTACAAACAGGGGATGCCCACAAGGAGGGGTACTATCACCTCTGATGTGGAGTCTTGTAGTGGACGAATTACTCGAAACACTAACCGGGAACGGAGTCACTTGCCTCTGCTATGCTGACGACATAGTCATCATGGCCAAAGGTAAATTCGAAGGAACCCTCTGCGAACTCATAGAAAGGGAGTTAGAGACTACCAGAAAGTGGTGCCTCTCGGTGGGATTGAGAATTAACGCATCAAAAACCACAGTGGTGCCCTTCACTAGAAGAACAAAGCTTCAGCACTTAAGGACTATTCGTCTCGACGGAGCAGACTTAGAATGGCCGCAAGTTGTGAAGTATCTAGGGCTCAAACTAGACTTAAAACTACTCTGAAACATGCACGTAGAAAAGATCGCAAACAAGGCAAAATCATCACTGATGGTGTGCAGGAACATCGCAGGAAAAACGTGGGGCTGTAACCCATCAATACTGCGATGGATGTACACCATGATAGTGAGACCTATGATCACCTACGGAGCAGTAGTGTGGCATGGCAGAACCGAACTCATCACAGCAAAGAAAACCTTGGAGAAAGTGCAAAGACTAGCATGTCTTTGTATAACAGGAGCAATGAGATCGACTCCAACAGCAGCACCAGAGGTAGTTCTGGCCCTCACTCCTCTCCACATCATGGTGAGGAGAACTGCTTGGGGAGCAAACCTCAGGTTGGCTAAAGTTAGACTCAAAGGTGCTGCATACGGTACAAGGGACTCAACCCTTAGCGGAAGTGCACACCTTGCTGACCTCCCAACTGACGAAATGACCAGGAAATTTAGTTTCAAGAAATTATTTCGAACGGAACTAAATACCAAGAAGGAATGGAGCATAGAATCCATTCGAGCACTGGAGAAGAATACCATAATATGGTATACAGACGGGTCTAAAACTCCCGAAGGAACTGGAGCAGGAGTCGTTGGGCCTCGTACACAATACTCAGAACCTATGGGCCAGTTCCCTAGTATTTTTCAAGCGGAAATTCACGCCATAGAAAGGTGCATTCAGTTCAACCTCGATAGGAAATAACGGAACAAGGAAATTGCGATCCTCTCCGATAGCCAAGCAGCCATCAAAGCGTTGAGCTCTTATAACATCAACTCAAAGATGGTTTGTGAATGCCTAGACAAACTAAAAGATCTGGGCAGGAACAACAAAGTGATCCTCCTCTGGGTGCCGGGGCACGTCGGAGTGAAGGGTAATGAACAAGCAGACACCCTGGCACGAAAGGGTGCGTCAACGCCACTAATCGGGCCAGAGCCTTTCTGCGGACTTGGAAAATGTTACTTCCAAGAAGAACTCAATTAAGCTGAAGAAGCAATGAGAGCAACACACTGGCAAAGACTTCCAGGACTGAGGCAGGCCAAAGATCTCCTCGGAAAGTTCAACCGAGCAAGATCGAAGACACTGATTAACCTCAGCAAAACTAGTCTAAAGACAATCACAGGATTTCTTACGGGGCATTGCAGACTCAAAGAACACCTAAGGAAGCTAGGTTTAGAGGGGGACAGCACCTGCAGATTCTTCAAGGAACGTCCAGAAACACCCCACCATATACTGATGGAGTGCTATGCTGTGCACCATGAAAGACTGAACACACTGGGATCATACCAGCTGACTGTAGAAGAAATACCACGAATAGACCCCCTTAAAATCCTCAAATTCCTGAAGGTATTGAGGCTTGAGGGGCTGCTGTAAAACGAGAACACATCGAGAAGCAGAAGAAGATGGGGCACAATAGATCTAATAAGGTCGCAGCGCATCGGTCACCATCCAAACCTACCAATACCAACAGCAATTGAGAGCTTCACTCTCCTAAACTTCTTCACTTAATAAAATTTTTAACGGTTTGCTACACACTGATAAGAAAAAAGCATTTCTGCTTTGAATTGCGGATATTCCTTCAGAAAGACAGAAAACGTTCGGATTTAGTGAGGAAAACAATTTTATTTTTATTATCGTTTATTCGAACAAAAGTTGAACTACTAACAACAATTAGATATATAATTGTTCTCTAGTTATAAATTCTGTTCGAACTTCAGCCGTTACGATAACTAGTTGTTCGTTGAAGCAGAAATATTTCTCTTTTTGCTCGAACAAAATGTGATATTAATATCGTTTATTTGAACAAAAGATAAACTAATCACAATAATTTAAAACCTACCTGTTCTTGTTGCATATTTTGTTGAAGCAGAAATATTTTTATTTTCGAATAAAATGTGTACCAAGAGAGCAGACAGGTATTGAATTATTATTAGTAACTTTTGTTCAAATAAACGATCATAAATATAAAATTATTTTCCTCACTAAGTTGAAGCAGAAATGTTTTTTCTTATCAATGTGTAGCATACCGTTAGAAAGTTTATTAAGTGAAGAAGTTTTTGAAGGAGAGTGAAGATCTCGATTGTTGTTACTTGTTTCAATATTGAATTTTTGAGTTGATTCATTTTCTCAAAATAACAAATTTTGTGGAATAAAAATCCTCGTATGCGCCTTTGGTACCAACAGTTGTGATGAAATTATAAATAAATATATATAAATTATGAATGAAAAACTATTAACTATTTAAACAAGCACACGTTACAGAATATTCAGTTGAAAAAATTGGGCTTTTACAGGTGTTAATAAAAAACTTATGAGGGTTTAAAGGCTGAACATAACTTCGGACGTTATGTTCGATAGTCGTTATAAGTAATATACACAAGTTACATACCCATAAAGTGCAGCGTATACATAATAAACTGCAAGGTTGCTCTGTTATTCTTAGAAACCTATTTTTAGACTATAGATAAGAAGTTTACATTATAACCTATTGCATTAGCCTTCAATCACTTCTAAGCTTGCTCTTGAAGAGAACACATCTCTCTGTTAATTCATTTAGTATAGTAACTTCACCATTATTGTAATAATTGAAATAATCAGTTTTTAAAAACCCTCTTGGTGTCTCAGGATACATATCTCACAAGAAGTCATATTGTCATATGTATGTTTAGAATTTTTAATTATGTACATATGTAATATGGTGATTCTTATAAATTTGTCAAATAAAATATCGAAAAACGAAATTAAAAATTTTATTCTGAAAAAACACTCAGTTTTTAAAGTAATCGGTCATTTTGGTCTGTTTTTTTTTAAATCTGAGTCTCAAATGGGTTATGCATTTACGTTTCATTCTCGTCAAGATTGTTTGAACTGCATTGAACTCTTCGTTAAAAGCAACAAATATTTTTCGCCATTTTTCTTCAATGATAAACACTATCCTCTTTTTTTGCGACATGGTTAAGCGAAAACACATGATCAAAACCAAAACTGATCAACTCAATCTTCCATTCATGCTGATAATGAGTCAAAAGATTCCTTCATAGATTAGAATAAGTTTGGAAATTGTTCGTATTGTTTGGTTTTGCTGGAACAAGTCAAACGGTTGGTCGTTATAGCCGATGAATATCGATAAAGTTTCGTCGTTTTAAGCGATATGTCGCTGTATGCGATGTTGTTATAGGCGGTATGTTTACTTACAGAAAACTCACGTTTTTTTCATTTATTTTTGTTTGTGGCGTGTCTGAAGACATGGATCAAAACTACTACAAACCGAAGACTGTGTAACGTACACCATGGCGAGAGGATATAAACAGTGTGAAATTGAACCTATTTAGAAACAAACATATTTAGTGATTCCAGTAACATTGTGGGAACTGCCTGAACGAAACAGATACTGGCATGGATGACGACGATATACCCATCATGATTGGATGGCAATTACATCAGCTCTTCCAAACCAGCCCGTATCAGAAAGAATGTTAGGTCATCGTGACTTCAATTGGTACTGAGTGGTGAATAATTATCCTCAACTTGAAGATAATTTGCTGTTCATCAAACATTAGAAAGAATCCCATGAACGGTCATCATGAAGATCAACGAGCCAAAAATACAACTCACCACTGAACAGTTGACTATTTCGAAACAATCAGATGATCAATTGATAGGTCGAAATAACGACAAAACTTTCAATTGTTCAAGGAAGTGCTGGAATGGACAAATTTTATGTAATTCGTGAGGTGGTGAAAATAATCGAATTGCATTCGCTCGCATTTGCTCACGGCTCCAACTGGTGTAGCAGCTAATAACATAAATAGTAGAATGTTACACTCATACCTTCATCTGACGGTAACACGGAACGGCGTTGTCCAAGATTTAAGCAGCGAAAATGAGCGCAATTTCCAACAGAATATGAGAAACGCCAAAGTTATAATATGCGATAAGATGTCCATGGTCGACCTAAAGATGATTTCTGTCATGGACAAGAAATTGCGACAAGCATCTCCAGAAAGGAGTGATTAACCATTTGTTGATGTAATTCTATTTCATCGGTTATTTCTACCACCTGTCGGTGACACTCTTATGCTCGACAAGACAGTGCACCAGCTCTTCATAACTTTTTTCGTGTAAAATAATCTGAAAGATTAACATGTTCAATACATGTCCGCACATATGTTGGTCCATGCTCCTCTGTTAAACATAGGTGTTTCTATCTTAGACATGTCCGAATTTCGGCAGGGTGCAGATTCGGAACAGCCTTTTGTGTCATAAATTCAAACGGCAATCGCTAGCATACATGTCGGTCAGGGACGAAATTACTTTTATTCTAGAAATTCTCAAATTCAATTAAAAAAATGCTTGCTTCGCTCAATATTTGCAAACATCAGCTTGCATTGCATACCTAGTTAGTCATTATACAGATTTAATTAGAAGTTTGTTGTTAAATCCCTAATTTTGAAACATCCTGTGGAATAATTTCGTTGTCAAATTCTTTCTCAATACCAATTTTTGTTCAGAACCTTTTCTTTCTAAAATATTTTTTTTTTGTTTCATGCCTTTTAAGTGCACTAGTTCATTGTTAAGAACGAAAAATAGTGTCATCAAAGGTTTACTCTAAGAAATGTAATTTTTTTAAGAGGTGTTTTTGCTCATTTTTGGCCTGTCAGTTTGACTTTGATACCTAAAAGAACTCAAACCATAGTTTTAAGTGTGGAAAATAGCGCAATAGCTGTTGCTCTTGTTGAAAATGAACGTAATTATGAATATGTTGAAAGAATACTTCATGTTCATCGCTCTACCATCAAAAGAGTAGTCGAACGTATTAGACAAACTACCAGAAATAAGCGTAGGGCAGGTAGTGGCAGAAAATGAAATACGACTGCTATTGATGACATTTCTTCACGTTAATACCCTGCGGTATAGTCATTTAACATCAGTGCAGTCTAGAAATCAACATCAAGAGATCCGAAGTACAAATGTTAGCGTGTGGTCAGTTCTCCGAAGATTGAAGGAGTTAGGTTTGAAAGCTTGCAAACCAGCAACTGGACCCAAATTACTTCCGCGTCACCGAGTAGCTAGACTGCAATTTGATACTGAACATTCACATTGGAACTTAGGGCAATAGAACAATGTTATTTTCACTGACGAATCCAGATTCCGCTTACACCTTTCTCTTAAAAATGAATTAGTGCACCAAAAAACAAAAAATTGGAAAGGAATGGTTCTTAACCAAAATTTCTATTTTGAAAGAATTCGATCACTAAGTTATTCTTCAGGATGTTTTAAAATTAGGGTTTAACAACAAACTTCTAATTAAGCATGTATAATGACTAATAAGCCATCATTTTACAAAAGACTGAATGTGCAAGTTAAAATTAATAATTTTATCAACAGTTGCTGAAAAAATTTTGAAAATTAAACTAGAAATAAAAAACTATGATACATCAAATATCACCAAATATTAACTTGTTGCGTTTTTTCTGCATCTCAGTATATATATATATATATATATATATATATATATAAATATATATATATATATATATATATATATATATATATATATATATATATATATATATATATATATATATAAATATATATGTATATATATATATATATATATATATATATATATATTTTATATATATATATATTTTACGTTTACGGAGAACGGGACATGAGATTATTCTGAAAATTTGGTTTCATGGGTAATTGATTTTGCTCTATCGATCTAAAATAATAGTGGCGCTGCGCTGACGCTGTATATAACTAAAAAAAAGTAAAACTATGATTTCAAATGAATATATATTATTTCATTTTTTTCTTCTCTACCATTTTCCAATTGTTTTTGTATGATACTTCCCTATACCTATCTCCAGAGGTTTTCGAGAAATTAAATGGTTTCCTTATTTTTTTGTGCAAAACATAGCTTCAATTAAATGTTCATTGCTAAGGTATTCAGATTCGTAGGACGCTGAAATTTTAGGTGTGGTTTACCAAGTTCCGACGTATTAGGAATATTCTAAGGACTTTTGATAAAATTATTTTGTAAACGTACAAATTTTCTCTCGTTTATTGGTTGTCAATAGGTATACATTTTATTGAACTTTCTGCATGTTCTTGCTATTATTTGGTCACATTGACCATGTACAATAAATAACTTCATCAAAACTTCATGAGAATAGTTATTGCCTTCCATTTTGATTGTTTTCAAATCAAATTTTCGTTAATGAAAACGCGAACGTTTTATTGTTGATGGACTAATCGTTAAAATTTCATAATGACTTATTTCTTGACATTTCAGAGCTAGCTAATACAAAATATCGCTAAATAATCCGATTTTTATAGAAACTTGCTTTTATTTCGGAAATCTGATATTTTAGGTATAGGAACATGATATATCATTTGAAAGTGATTTCTATTTTCTTTCGAGATATTCAATAATATACAGGGTATTACATTTGAAAAAATGCACTTTTTGCTATTTTTGTATTTATCGTTAAAATCGCAAATTTTGAAGGACCCTGTATAATGGAGAACAAAGTCCTTAGAATATTCCTAATACGTCGGAACTGGGTAAACCACACCTAAAATTTCAGCGTCCTACGAATCTGAATACCTTAGCAATGAACATTTAATTGAAGCTATGTTTTGCACAAAAAAATAAGGAAACCATTTAATTTCTCGAAAACCTCTGGAGATAGGTATAGGGAAGTATCATACAAAAACAATTGAAAAATGGTAGAGAAGCAAAAAATGAAATAATATATAGGGTGTCTCATTTGAAATTTCATAGTTGCTGCTACTTTTTAGTATAAGCGGCAACGCCGCAGCGCCACTATTATTTTAGATCGATAGAGCAAAATCAATTACCCAAGAAACCAAATTTTCAGAATAATCTCATGTCCCGTTCTCCGTAAACGTCTAACCTACCATCCACCGTGAGTGACCCTGTATATATATATATATATATATATATATATATATATATATATACATATATATATATATATATATATATATATATATATATATATATATATATATATATATATATATATATATATATATATATATATATATATATATATATATATATATATATATATATATATATATATATATATATATATATATATATATATATATATATATATATATATATATATATATATATATATATATATATATATATATATATATATATATATATATATATATATATATATCATGTACTGTCATAAGGTTGTTTGAACGGAAGATGAAGATGTTACGGCAGGATTCTCTGTATTTCATCTTGAAGATGAAATAAAGCTTCTGTCGATCTGTGTGGAATTGCCCCAAAGGACTATTCCGTATGATATCAAAGACTGGAAGTTTGCATGGTATACCTGTTTCAGCACCTCAATAGCCACTTGATGTTTAAGGATATTTAGAGAATAATTATCAATAGGTAGTTGATGTGATCTTCCCATTTCAGGTTAGAATCCAAGTATATTCCTAGGAATTTTGTGGCATTCTGTACTTTTATTTGGTTCTCTTTGTAGGTGAAGACTTCTGGTCTAGTGATGCTGGATCTATCAGTACAAAATATGAGGACCTCTGTTTTTTTGGCATCAAGCTGTAGCTGATGTTTCCTACGCCAATTCTCTATTTTAAACATGATATTCTGAGCATTTACTATCCCTGGTTCCAGTGGGTTGGCGGCGAGTATAATATTCGTGTCATCGGCATATGACACAGGTTTAGCTGAGCATTCGGTTAGGTGAGTTGATATATATATATATATATATATATATATATATATATATATATATATATATATATATATATATATATATATATATATATATATATATATATATATATATATATATATATATATATATATATATATATATATATATATATATATGTGACGTGAATGGTAACGGACGTATAACTTGAGCTCCTAATAATTTAGAGAATTTCAATAAGATATAAGTCCCATAGGGACCTATATTCAGTACTAAACTGGTGGTGGAGTCATTCACCATAGGTGACATTTTATTTAGTGCAAAACTAAGACTTAACTCCGGAAAATTATCTTGTCTAAAGTGAAATTACTCCGCGTTATTAGATAAATTCTTTCTCATATTGGAAAGTGTAGTAAGTGGATACTTCGATACATATGCAGATCATCTGTTCAAGTCGACTTATCGTATAGTGCTCATGAGTCATCGGAATCTCCGAGATGGAATGTCTCGTCTGCGGATCCGGCAACAAATCATTGAACAGATGTGATAATTGTAAACAGGGAATATGTAAAGGATGCGGAAATTTATCCTCATCTGAGGTAAAGGTATTAGAACTGAAAGGTGAAAGAATTTTGAAATTTGAATGCCCGAAATGTGTAAGTTTCAACACTCATACAATATTACAAAATACAATAGAAGATAAAATCAAAATTATCGAGAGCAAGGATGAAATAATAGCACTTTTGAAACAGAATATTGAAAAATTACAAAACAGAGTAGAACACCCCTCATTCAGTGATGTAGTACAAAAACAGTCACATAAAACACTCACAAGAAATATTCCTAGCATGATAATTAAAACTAAGAATAATCAGAGTATTGATAAAACAAAACAGGATTTAAAAAATAATATTAATCCCGCTGAACTAAAAGTTGATATCAGAGGATACAGAGGGACAAAAAATGGTGGTATGCTAATAAAGTGCGAAAAAGCTGACGATATAGAGGTTTTGAGGAGAGACATGGCGGAAAAATTGAAAGGATACGAAATACAGATTACTTCATTAAGAAAGCCTAGATTTAAAATAGCAGGATATAGTACACAAGCTGATGAAGAATTAGATTTTAAAGTTATTGAAAAACAAATAAGAGAACAAAACCACTTTATAGACAGGGAAGATGAATTGCAGATAACATACCTAAAACTTAATGATAAAGCTAGAACATATACGATATTTGGTGAGTGCTCCCCTAAACTTTTTAGTAAATTTATCGCTGTGAAAAAAATATTCTTAAGGTGGGAAAGATATCCGGTTTATGAGGATTTATCGATTCAGAGATGTTACAATTGTCAGAAACACTACCACAAAAGAGGAACGTGCAGAAATAAAACAATATGCGAATTGTGTGCAGGGGAACATAATGCCAAGACGTGTACTAGCGTTTTGAGGAAATGTATTAATTGTACAGAAGACAATGAAAAATATAATCTAAACTACGAAATAAACCACAGCGCAAATAGTAAAAACTGTCCATCTCACGAATATTTATTGAACATTGAAAAGAGTAAAATTGATTATGGAACCATCAATGGCATCTTAAGAGCCAGAAATTGATATTCTGAAAGAATTAGATCTACTCGACCACAAATCCAACCAGACATCTGTGGACGGTAATTTACTACATGCAAAAATAGACCCGGCTAAAAAACTATTAAATGTTGTGCATTTCAATATTCGCAGTATCAATAAAAATTTCGACCAATTGAAAACAAGTGACCAGACTCTAAAAATAACTTTTTGTTGTTTTCGAGGAACTAAATAGTATATTGGACAATTATAGGACATATGATACAATGGTATGTGATAATGTTGATAATGTTAAACATTTTGATGATAACATAAAAGATGTTAATATAATACACATAAACATAAGAAGCATTTACCGTAACTTTGATGAGTGTATGGTGTTTTTACAATCAACAAATAAGGACTTTGATATTGTAGTTATGTCAGAGACACACAATGTCTATGACACAAATGACTTTGATATACCTGGGTATAATATGTTCTTAACAAATGTGATGGCTGTGTAATGTACATAAAGAAAGACTTTTATTTAGGTCATCAAATTATAGTGAAAGGTAGCCTTAGCATAATAAGAACAGTGAAGAAAAATAATAGGTTGTTTGATGCCCTGGCAACATACAGGTGTTTTTCAACAACGAAAGAGGAGTTTATAGATAACTTAAACTGTGTATTACAAGAAACAGCAACTTATGCTAATTTATGTACGGGTACTTTTGTTGGTAGGATTAAAGGTATGATTGCACAGTCCACCCACACCAAGATTATCACAAGTAAGAATAAAAAATTAAAGCCTTGGATCACTTGTGGCCTCATAAAATCAATAAGAAATAGGGATCGAATGAAAAAAGAGTGTACATTAAATAGTCAAAATGTATCCCTTTATGAAGAATATAATAAATATAGAAAAAATCTGTCAAAACTTATTAAAAACTCAAAATACTCATATTATAAATCACTTGCTGAAAAAAGTGCGAAAGATCCAAAAAAAATTTGGAAAGTGATAAAAGAGGCAACAAGTGATCAGACTTTTAATACTGAAATTAAGGGAATATTGGATACTAATAACGTTGAGTTAACTGATTCAAAAACTATAGCTAATAAATTCAATGAATATTTTAATAATGTTGGAAAAAAGATAGCAGAAAGGATTAAGTCATGTGATAGTCAAAGCAAGGGTGAAAGAGTCAGAGATTAATTTTTTTAAATTCTATCTCAGATAAAGATCTATTAAAACAAATTCAAAGCTTAAAAACGGTGTAAAAGGTGGTGATGACAAGATATGCTCGAGTGTTATAAAACAGTTTAGTAATTATTTGATAAAACCACTAGGTCATATTGTGAATGTTGTATTTGGTACTGGAGTTTTCCCTGAAATATTAAAAATCTCTGAAATTATACCACTCTACAAACAAGGTGACAAAAATCTAACAAATAATTATAGATCCATTACATTAACCAGCACAATAAGTAAAATAATAGAAAAATGTTTCAAGTATAAACTTTTGCTTTATTTAGAAAAAAATAGTACGTTAAATGAAAGACAATTCGGATTTAGGGAGGGCTCCAGTACTGAAGAGGCGATATGTAGGGTCACTGAAAAGGTTTTGCAGAGCCTAGATCAAGGAAAAAAAGTAATTGGAATATTTTTGGATTTGCAGAAGGCATTCGACACTGTGGCTCACCCAATCTTGCTTAAACGGTTAGAACATATTGGCATTAGAGGTATCGCAAAAGATTTGATTAAATCTTATTTAACAGGTAGAACACAGTCAGTTAGGATACTTGATGAAGTTAGTGATAAACTAGAGGTAAATTGTGGTGTGCCGCAGGGTACGGTGCTTTCTCCACTCTTGTTCAATATCTATGTTGATGGTATTTTAACTTTGATCGATGAAGGTGACGTGTATTGCTTTGCAGATGACACAGCAGTATTGTTTGGGGGTGATGATTGGGACGCTACAAGGAAAAGTGCGGAAATGGCAATGTTTAAGATTAAAAAAAATGGCTTGATAATAGTTTGCTTTCTCTAAATATCGATAAGACAAAATTTATTTCTTTTTCTTTGTCACAGCGGACTCTACCCAACTTTCAAGATATTAAACTGCACAGCTATGATTGTGATTTTTGTAATAATTGTAAATGTAATCAATTTATAGAAAGAAAGTCTTACTTAAAATATCTAGGAATTCTTGTTGATGAAAATTTAACATGGAAAGAACATGTACAATATGTAACAGTTAAAATAAGAAAACTAATCTTTAAATTCTATGAATTTTTTCAAAGGATGTTAACAAACATGATACAGCAAATGAAATAAAGTCAATGACAATATAGTCTAAATTTTAAATCAACATATCAACACATACTCCAGTAATCATTTAAAGAGTATGGTTCTAATTTGAGAAACATCTTAACATTTTCAACATTAAGAATAATATATTATGCAATTGTAGAGTCAATCATGAATTATGGAATAGTGGTATGGGGTAGTGCAGGATCAACAGTTTTATCTAAATTACAAATTGCTCAAAAATGGATAATAAAATTAATGCTTTTCAAAAGTAAGGGATACCCTACTGAATTGGTTTACAGAGAAAGTGATCTTTTTACACCAAATCAATTATATATTAATGCCATCATTAGATTCATGTTAAAGACATCTTATTACAAGAAAAATATCACCCATGGGGTTAACACAAGAAGTGCAGCAAAAAATAATGTTGTCTTGCAAAATTCCATATATACCACATGCCGAAAACACATTTACTGTGTTGGGCCCAAGATATTTAACAGTATACCACAAAATATTAGAATAAAACCATATTACAAAGTTAAAAAGGGAGTTAGAAAGTGGATAATCGATAGTAATTTTTCAAATTGAATATTTGATTTGATTGTTAATGCTTAAGCTCTGTTGTTGTCATGGGGATACTGATCTTGTTTAGGGATTTGAGAGGATTGTTTGTTATTTTTTGATTTTTATTGTACTTTTTTTAATTTTTTTTTTGAGTGTGAACCATTATGATGTGTGGTGGATTCATATATTCTTTTCTTTTGTTAACATGACCCCAATTTGATCACATATAGGTTATGAGGATCGCACACACAGTATTTCAAATACCATTGTGCGCCAGATCTCTTTTAGCAGCGACTTTGTTTTGTTAAGATTAATTAAGACTTCCTCTTCTTTTTCTCTTCTTGTATAATGTGATTTATAGTACCTACATATGTACCTTAATCTTGCTGTTGCTAAATAAATAAATGAATAAATAAATAAATAAATAAATAAATAAATAAATAAATAAATAAATAAATAAATAAATAAATAAATAAATAAATAAATAAATAAATAAATAAATAAATAAATAAATAAATAAATAAATAAATAAATAAATAAATAAATAAATAAATAAATAAATAAATAGGTCATTCACGTAGGCGAGGACTAGAAATGGTCCAATGATGGTTCCTTGGGGTATTCCTTGGTTAATCGTTGCCATATATGATAAAAATACTTCATTGTTCTCAATTATACTAACTGTTTGGGAACGATTCTCTAGATAGCTTTTAATTAATTTTAGTTGTTTGTCCCTGATTCCCTAAGCTTCCAGTCTTGTCTGAAGTATTTTATGGTTGACACAATCAAATGCTTTTGATAAGTCCAGGAAGAGACTCAGTGGAATGTCTCCTTCCTCCAAGACTTCCAAAATTGAGCAAGTAAGGTCATAAATTGCCGTTGTTGTGCTTTTTCCTGTTATATAACCATGTTGGTGTTTTGAAATTACACTAAATTTTTTGAAGAAGTTCAAAAACCTGTTTGTTAGGATTCTCTCAAATATTTTTGAAAACGAAGTGAGTACACTTATTGGTATATAGTTGCTAAGATCTTCTTCGTTTCCTTTTTTGTGAATTAGTCTAACAGTTGCTATCTTCTAATCATCAGGGAACTCATTGTTACGAGTGGTCACTTTCAACAGTTTTTGTAAATTTTTTGTATGATAACTGGACATGCAATAAAATAGTTTTTATTTTTTATCTAGTAAGCAAGATATGAGAAACATCCACGAAATGAAAAAGTTGTAGTTTTAGTATATATATAAATATATATATATATATATATATATATATATATATATATATATATATATATATATATATATATATATATATATATATATTATATATATATATATATATATATATATATATATATATATATATATATATATATATATATATATATATATATATATATATATATATATATATATATATATATATATATATATATATATATATATATATATATATATATATATATATATATATATATATATATATATATATATATATATATATATATATATATATATATATATATATATATATATATATATATATATATATATATATATATATATATATATATATATATATATATATATATATATATATATATATATATATATATATATACATATATAAATATTTACTGTGTGTAAATATACTATTCTACTTCCTGGAGGAATACTTCAATTCAAATTTTAATCTGTTGAAATAGTCCTTAAAACTGATTCTTATGTATTTTCGTGTATTCTCGACTTGGTTTTATACTCCATATTTTAAATTCATAGTCTTCATAGTCTTAGTGTAATGTCAAATTTAATGAGATAAGTTAGTTATATAAGAAAAAAAATTATTTTATATTCAAATTTTATATCACATTAATTTGACGTGTGTAAACATTTACAATGTAATAACATGAATAAATTATTGATTAATTGATATATATATATACTACTCAGGCTTCCGGGACGATTGTAGGGCAAGTTTCAGGCAGTTGGGAATACTTACGTTGCCTTCTCTATACATCCTGGAGAATCTACGTTACATAAAAAAGAATAGCCGTCTTTTTTCTACTCATGAAGACATGCATGCTTACCCAACTAGAAACAAACATAACTTCGTACCGGCCTACCGACGACTCAAAAGATGTCAAGATGGCCATAATTACTGGGCAATCAAATTTTTTAATGTACTGCCAGTGGCAGTTGGGGAACTACCACTTGATAAATTTAAAAAAAAGATGAAGCAGATTTTGATCTCTGGTGTGTTTTATTCAAGTGAGGAATACTTCGATTATTTCCGGCAAGAGATATATTGTTTGTTTTAATTTTTAGTAACTGGTACCTATGTTCAAAAACGAAAATTAGATGAAAAAATAAATGTATATATACTTGTGTGAAATGAAAGATAGAATATTTAAGCTGTTGCTGTCATGTGAATGTCTATATGTAGGTTAATTTAATTTTGAATTTTGTATCTTGATGACGTGTGTATAGTGCAAATTATCCTGTATTCTTCTTAACATGAAATAAACTAAACTAAATTAAACTAAATGTACTTTTTATATTGATTTCATTGTCTGACACTTAATAAAAGTGTTGATAGTAATAATAAATTACTATTACTATCACCAAACAATATCTTGACAGAATTGATGATAGAAACTATCCACACAGTTAAAAATAATAGTTTAATAATCTTACCAAGATGTTAAAAAATCTTCCTTAGGCCAAACCTTGCCATTTTCATCTACCATTTGACTAATGATATCTTTGGTCTCTTCACTAGAGTCAATGTCCTCACTTCTTTCGGTCTTCACAGAATAGACAAAATTCATGTTTGTCAGAGGATCACATTTTTCTTGAGTAATTAGTTCGACCTGCATCGAGGAGTGCTTCTCGCTTACATTGTCAACTTTGGTCATGGTGCATTCAACGTTTTCGTTTTCTATGTGATAATTTTCGGTCAAATGGGGCTCATTCATTAGTTCCTTATATTTATACTCAGTCAGATCATTTCTCACTCCAAGCTTCGAAAATATATCTACTATAGAGTCATTTCCAGCGTTAAAATCCACACTCATTTCTGTCTTGATAGAACTATAATTCCTGCAATAATAAAGACATATATCTAACCATTTCATTGAGGGACTTCATGTCAAGTAATGTTCATTTAACTTTTAAAGATCATCTATGTGGTTGTCAGGTAGAACTGGTAAAACCATTATCATAATTATTCAAATAATTGAATAACTATTTAACAATCAAATAAATTCATGATGAGTCTTCTTTGTGGTAGTTCTTTTAAATAATATAATGCAAACTCATTAGCCTTCGGACTGCTAAAATAATTTTAATTTACAACTAGTTTCGCGTGTTGTAGCATAATCAAGTAAAGAAATTGTACTAATTTCATTAATCAATTTATTATATTCCAATCGATAGCTTGACTATAGTTCATGATAGAAGAAATTGCCTTCATCTAGAAATAATATATAGATAAGCATTTATTGATCCTTATAGACAATTGTATAATATTGTTAAGGATAAGTCATAATAAACAGAATAGATAGATAGATATTTATTTGTTCTATATAATATCCAAAGATGGATGTAGAACACGTCAATAGTTTATAATAAAGTAACAACAAGAATACAAATATATGAAATAAATACAAAACAAACCATACAAAGAAATATAAAACACACAAACATAAACATAAATATCACACACTAAGTTATCACATCTTCAAGATATTCATTCAATGTGTAATATGCTCTGGAGGTCAGGAAGGATTTAAGATATCTCTTAAATTGGACAAGGGGCAGATTTCGTGTCAGATTTGGTAATTTATTCCAAATTTTCCTGATAGAAAATTCCACATTATTCAGTAAATATTTGAATTTGTTTAATGGTGCCTGGAGATCATATCTATTTCTGGTATTATAGTTATGATTCGATACACCATCCGAAAACAAGTCTGAGTTCTTTTTGATAAATAAACACGATTCCAGTATGTACAAGCTCACAACGGTCAAAACCTTTTTTCTAACAAACACAGGCCTGCAACTATCCCTAGGACACATACCATAAACATTCCTCAGACATCTCTTCTGCAAAATTAATACTCTACTAATATAAAATAGAATTAAGTCACATCATATTAATTACATCAAAGTCATTCAAGCACTCTGATATCCAATAATACGCTTTTGACAGAAGTAACGATTTAACTACCTTTTTGAACATACCAATATTTTGCAACTTCATAATTGATGGCAACTGATTAAAAAATGTAATACCTTGATAGTAGGATGGTTATATAAGTTTTGTTGTTGTATGCTTAGGGATAAAGAGCACTCCAGTGTTTCTGGTTACATAGTCACGATTACAATTCAGTTTGGCAAAATTACATTATTTTGCTTTAATATACAATAAGCATTCATAAATATATAAACAAGCTTAAGTCATAATGCCATTTTCAATTAAAAATGATCTCACAAGAAATTTAAGATTAATATTGAACATTATGCGAATTATTTGATTGTGACACACAAATACTCTAGTTTTATACGTGGAGCCACCCTATAGTAGAATATTGTAGTTCAAATGACTTTACCCAAGATTGTAATATACACTGGTAACTGAAGGAATCAGTAATCCCACTTATGCCAAGGAAAGTTTTACTGAGTTTTTTATTTATCGCATCAATGTTACTACACCAATTCAATCTACTATTGATGTGTACTGCTAAGACTTTAATAGAATCCTTGAACAATAGTGTAGTATTCAAATATCTTATTCTCAGTCACTCACTACCAGTATCTTTTCAGTCATAATGAATACATTGTTTTTCCAGAATTCAGTATGAGTGTGTTTGAAAGCCACCAATTACTAAAAGATTCTATCAACGCATCACATGTCCTCAATAATTCTTCATTAGTTCGTGCATTCACGGTCATAGAGGTTTCATCCGCGAATATATTGATTTTGCCGTTGTCAATGCAACTTGGCAAGTCGTTCACAAACAACAAAAACAAGAGGGGGCCAAGTACAGAACCATGAGGCACTCACAGTTCACAAATGAAATGTTTGCGGCCAACATTTATTACTTTGGCAACCGTGGTTCGAACAGAAATAAAAATTTGAATCCAATTTAAGATACCATTTCTAAATCCCAAACTGTATAACTTGTTTATCAGAAACTCAGGAATGAGGCAGTCAACCCTCGCGACAGGTCGAAAACAAATTCAATAAAACAAAACAAATTTGTGTAGATCGCTTTTAACTGAAACCATGTTGACTGTAATCATATCAAACTTTGACAAGAAATTTACCATTTGATTGAACACTATTCTTTCGAAAGACTTTGGAAAATATTCAAAGAATTGAGATTGGACGATAATTAGATATATCAGCATCATTTGTTTTGAAAACAGGTATTTTTATAACTGTTTTCAATAGATCAAGAAATATTCCACTGGCACCTAAAAGAATTATTAGTTATGCCAAATGATGGGAGATCAGAACAGCTATAATTTTAGAGGCCTTTACTTATACTCAGTCTGTACCAGCACCTTTTCCATGTTTAATTGCATTAATGACATTAACAACTTCTTGTTTCGTAACAGGAAAAAAAAAGAAACTACAGTTTTATATTTCAGATACGGTACAAAATTGTGATCTTCATTTGCCATAATGTTCAAATAAGTTTTTTGCGCTTATAGTGGAGAAATATTCTCCAAATACAGACAACTTTGTCTGTATCTGAGATAACTAATCTATCATTATTTAGTTGGACAGAAGTTCCAGCTCTTTCCGGTTAGTCACACGATAAACAATCAAACAGATGTGTTCTGTTCTGCCCCTGTTATCTGATACATCAAAGAGACTTTCTTGATATTCAAGCTTAGTATCCTTCAGCAGATGCTAATAATAATTCACCTTAGCTCTTTTATATAATCAACCGCAGAGTCAAAAGATTTAAGACTGTTTGCGACCCAATGTAGCTCCTTTTGGTAGCTTCAAATTTTTGGTAATATCCACCTATAAGCAGAAGAAAAAGTATCGTTCACCTTCCTTATTGGACATAGATCTGACATCTAACTACATATATCAACAAAAATTTTGAACCTTATATTAACATCAGAATTAGCAATGAAGTCTGCATTGCAAATATAAAAGGTAAGACAACATAAGTTATGCAAAGAATAAGCTCTACATTTTCTGACTTCAGCTATTTGCACATACTCTACGTGATACACTCTTATGGGATTATTAAGATAATATTCTAGTGTCAATGTTTTGTGGTCACTGAAATGTGTCTCAAAAATTTTACTCACACAACATTTCAGGTCAGCATCTGTTGCAATTCAAGCTTTGAAAGAGATGTATGACCAGAAATATTCGTAAATACTGTTGTGTGCAAATGATGTCTTTTAAATTCGAAGATATCAATAAATCATCAAGGAGTCAGTTCTTCTTCGAATATTCAACATTCAAGTAACCACATAGAAATATATACCTAACCGTTCCGGAGCATCTTCGAAGAATATCAATCAGCTCATCCAGAAATATGTCTATATCTATAACACTAATTATAGCAAATGAAACGCCGTTAATGCTTAATTCAATAACACACAACTCACAATGCAACTTCCTTGAGGAATCTGGAAACTTCAATTCACGAAACACTATCAGATTTCACATAATTCTTAATGGTTCAATAATAACCTGCTAAATATGGGGTTATGTCCAGAAACACAGATTTTTATAAAATTTGTTCCTTTCTTATTTTGGGCTGGAAAAGCCGAATACACATTCAGATTTTGTCGCTTTTTCAAAATATCTCAATCACAGCACACCCTCTAGCAGTTTAACTCTCATCTACAATTTGTATCCAAGTTATAATATCGAGCCCACCCGCTTGAGGGCGCATTTGTAGCGTGACGTTGCAGAATCGCCCAATCGGAGGGAACGTCACGTGAACTGTCAATTATTGAAAGTTACAAACATTTTATTTAACCGTCAACAAACTTTTCAGTTGTGTTTATTTGTTTGGCCTGTGCTTCCGTTGATTATCGTTGAATTGATTAATAATTGTTTGTTGTATTATAAGACAATTGATATTTTTGGAAAGTAGATAGGTACTTAGTATAATATATAATATAAGCAAGACCTATGGCATCTCGTAAAAGAACTTGTTGTGTTCCTGGTTGTACCGATAAAACAAGTAAGAGGCATCGTTTCACCAAGGATCCCAACTTATTAAATATTTGGATGGAGAATATGAACAATCCTGTTTTAAAGGAGAAAACTCCAAAACAACTTTATGACAATTATAGAGTGTGCCATCAACATTTCGACCAGGAGTTTCATAACGCAGGATTTCAGAGAGAGTTGAAACCATGTGCATATCCAACTCTACTTCTATCTGGTAAGTAGATAATAATTCGAGTTATATATAGCTTTATTTACCTTCTAATTAGGTACCTACATTAATAAATATAAATAAAATCTACTATGATATATAAAATATAAGAATTGCTATAAATTAATCAGAAAGAAAATAACTTACATTATAAAAACAGCTATTAATAAGAAACTTATTAACTTCGTTTTTAAACTTATCGTTGGAAACAATTTTTTTATGTAACATGGCAAAAAGTTATATAGTGTAATGCTATATTGTAATATGTAGACTTTTTATATGTAGATGACCTATGCAAAGGCACAATAAGATCACTATTTCGTGAACTGTTTGTTTCAAGAAAATGTTATAGTTAGCTCCGACGTATATGTAACACATTTAATGATGGAAATGTTAATAACTGTTTTGCTTTAAATATTCCTTTACAATTTTCTCAATAACTGAGTTGTTGTAAGTTGATAAAATTATTTTATTTCAGACACTGTTACAATACCATCATCCACAATAGTGTCTTTGGAAACTCCATCTACATGATACCCATTTCGTAAATGGAAACTCCTCTTGAAGGGTATGTTTAAATTCAAATAAAAATGCTTCAGAATCTTTATGATATTTATGGTAGCCCTAACTTTTGTAGTGTCCCCAGAAATAGTGTTTTTAGTTTGAATATAGTTAAAGAATGGGAAATACTGCAGGAACTGAATACCATAAAATCTAATGCATGTGGTATTGATGGCATAGGTCTGGGGATCTTGAACATGGTCTTACCTTTTTGTCTGTCTGAGGTGTGTCATGTGTTTAATTATTCGCTCCTTAATGGTTGTTTTCCTAGTGCATGGAAAACAGGCATTATTAGACCTGTGCCCAAGTGTAGTGATCCATCCTCTTTCAATGACCTGCGACCAATCACTATTCTACCTGTTCTCTCCAAGGTGCTTGAAAAGCTTGTTGCGCGCCAAATGAACAATTATATAGTTAGAGAAAGAATTTTGCCAACTATACAGTCTGGCTTTAGACCTGGTTACTCGACTAATACAGCCCTGTTAAAAGTTGTGAATGACATCAGTTGTGCCATGGATAGCAGTCTTGTTACTGTTTTGGTTCTGTTGGACCAAAGTCAAGCGTTTGACTTGGTTGATCATACCATTTTGTTATATAAGTTGAGAAAGCTAGGTCTTGATGCATCAGCTCTTGAATGGTTCAATGGCTATTTGAGAGGAAGAAAACAAGTAGTTCTGGTCAATGGTAGTTATTCAAAGTCTATCTCAGTCCCTCGTGGGGTTCCCCAGGGCAGCATTTTGGGCCCTCTGCTCTTCGCCTTGTACTCGTTGGATGTTTTGAATGTCTTTGCTAGCGGCCGTATCCACATGTATGCTGATGATATCCAAGTCTATCAATCATGCAAGCCTTCCAATCTTGCGGCAACAATTCAGACTATGAATCAAGAACTAGCACAGTTGTCAGGTTGGTGCTCTAGAAATGGCCTTAAGCTTAACGCCTCTAAATCGAAAGCACTCCTTATAGGAGACAAATCCCTTCTGTTGAAGTCAGATTCGACTTGCAATGTGGTAGTGGGGGGTGCAGGGTTGGCATGGGAGACTTGTGCTAAAAATTTGGGGGTTTGGATGGACGAGGAGTTGTCATTTAGGCATCACGTTGCATCTATAAGGAAATCCAGTTATATGAGGTTGAAGGGACTACAGAGATTTAAATATGAATTGAATGAGGCAACTAAGTTCAGACTTGTTAGATCTCTGGTCTACCCTTTATTCGATTACTGCTGTCCGGTGTACTTTGGTTTGCTGACAAAGAAAGAAAAATATAATCTGGCCAAAGTTCAGAATTCATGTCTTCGATTTGTAAGTTGTATTCCCTACAAAAGTCATATCACGCCCTACCGTAGTAAACTTGAAGAGATCACATTCGCACAGAGGGCAGAGTATTTATTGGCTGGTTTTCTTGCCAGATTGATTGCCAGTGAAACTCCTGACTATCTTTTCAATAGATTGGAATTGCGTGGGTCAGCTCATCAGGTGAATATACGCCAGGCTGGTTATTACAGCGTTCCTCGGCATAGAACATCCAAATTTGAGGGCTGCTTTGATTATATGGCCCGTCATACGTTAAATAAGTATAGGGCTCTGTTTGAGGCTGATATCTCAATAAGTTCGTTTAAGAAAAAATTGTATAATCGGTTGCGAGAGGATAGTTTTGGTTTTGGTTAAGTTTTAAGTTTTAGTTAAGTTTTGGTTAGATTAGAATAAGTATATTGAAATAAGTATATTCTTTGAATATTGTTGAGTTGTGTTTATGCGTAAATTAAGGCTTCTTATTTCTTACTAGGGAAAGATTTGTTAAATTTTTGATTGTTTATCGATTGTTTTTTACAGTGTTAAGTTGTTCATACTGGAGGAGTGGAAGATTAGCTTGGCTAAACTCCTTCCATTTGTAAGCCTAGATGTAAGGCAATTACAATAAACTTATTATTATTATTATTATTAAAGTTTGTTATTTGTCGAAAACGTAGAGGCTGCTTTTCCTCGTCTAATTTCGGATCGTTTATTAGAGAGTCCAATTTATCAAGCGAAACAAACATTTCTGGGGTCATTTCATGTACAATAAAACTCCTAGCTGCTGATTTAATAACTGAAATCCAATGTTGTGGGATGAATACTTGGGGAGTTTTTCTTTTAGCTTGCTCAATAAGACCAAATGCCCGATCACATTCCATGTACGTGTGCCCGGATTCTAAAAACTTATGGTGGATTTCTTCTATGTGAGTATAGCTTTGACAAGAAACATGAACAACTTACATAAGTATTTATTTTTATTTTGCCCTCCACAGGAATCACTGTAGGCAACAAGTTTTTTTACTGTTGGTGGAAGAGACTTAATGAACTGTAGTAGGCATGATCCTATTGCTTGCGATCCTCTCGAAGCTACATTTTCAGACCACACAAACATATGTGCCTGATTGTTTAATAAATGGTAAATACAAAAGTTGTATGTCCATAACTGTCGTAAATAAAATACCTTTGACGTAGTTATTAGTGGAGTGGGCAATGTTTGTTGTAAATCAAAACATAACACTAGGGTATCTGTACAAACATTATTCGTTCACCTGTTGATAGTTACAACTTAGTAAAATTGTGTGTAGATTGCGTCATACAGTAAGAATACAAAGGGTATAAGTACACTTAGATCGTATGTATCCTAAAGACATCTGCATTGCTATTTACATGCTTTTTCTAGTCGCCAAAAGATGGCACTGAAAGTTATAAAATTAATTTGAATCCCATGTATTCTAATAAATATCGATGTCTAGTTTACGAATTTACCAAGCTAGTTAGTCGAGTATGTTAGGTACGCTGGCTAGTATTTGGGAGGTCACGGGTTCAAACCCCGGGACCGACTGGTCTGCCATGAGTTTATCTCAGAGGTTTCCTCATGGTAATGTA
Organism: Cynegetis impunctata; assembly: GCA_030704885.1. Lineage (NCBI taxonomy): Eukaryota > Metazoa > Arthropoda > Insecta > Coleoptera > Coccinellidae > Cynegetis > Cynegetis impunctata. The sequence continues at coordinate 67,623 of JARQZK010000878.1, read as the reverse complement.
AGTCACTGCTTGCAAACTTATAAGGCGAATGCTGGGCCAGTATTAATCCTCTGAACCCTACCCACACTTCCTATGTTCCATAAATATCCCGTCTCGCCTATCCTTAATGCACTTGTACATACAAGTGTATCCTCTGATCTGGCTGAAGGAGTTAATGCCAAACTCAAGCTGCCCGCCTCCCTGACACATACTTCAGGGAGGAATGAAACACGTGTGTTTCCTTTCCTTCCTTACGAATTTGGATATATCTTACATTAACAGAAAAAGGTACTTGTACCCGTTGTATTCTAACCCCTTCAATTGTTTTATAATGAATATCTGGGACGAGACAAAATGCGGGAAATTCAAAAAGCTGATATAATAATTTTATTTTAATAAATATACAAACACAACTTGGAATTCTCCAAATCAAAAATAAATTGTACTGTGGTTGTACTGTTTGTTTACGTTGCAAAGTTCCATTATCTCACCATCACCCTCATATTCCAATAACATGACAGAATGACGCATATTGGTTGAGAATACTAGATTTTCATTGAGAATACTAGATTTTCATTGATAATACTAGGCTACTAAATGGAATCAAAAAGTACTAAATTTAGTAGAATTCTACTAAAAATGCCAACCCTACACTCTGTGTCACACTACAGAACACAGTGTACGGGTGGGGTGCTTGTTGGAAAGTTTTTTTGGTTTTTATGTAAAACGCTAGAGAGCGCAGTCATCGTTATTTCAAAAGGCAATGGACAAGTGATTTCTGTTTCGGTTTATTACGAATTACGCACACCATCATTAGCCAATTTTGTATCACGTTAACTAATGAAAACTGTAAGTGAAATATTAATATGATATAATGCAATGATAATCATCTAATAAATTAATACTTAAAACTATTGCCAACGTCAATGCAATAAATCGACTATAAATGTTGGTAGCACTGAAACACTACACGCTCCAACTCAACTTTTTTTTGTGTTCGTCCGTGTTCCACTGTGTCGTAGTTGGAACAAGGAGTGATGAAGACTGTGTCACACAGTGTCACTCTGTGTCGTAGTTCAGTTGGAAAGCTCCTTAGCTCCCTGTTAGCGGCCTACCTGTTAGCAGTGTTCTCGAACCTACCGATTTTTCGGTATTTCTACCGATTTGAGGTCCGGCCTACCGAAAGACCGAAACGCAACGATTTTCTACCGATTTTACAGTTTGAAGTTTGCGACTCTTTTCATGTCGAACTATTTTATATTTTATTACTGATTCGATAGTTTCAATTATTAGACTCTTTCCAGATATTGTTCACAACAATAAATTCTAGAAAATTGATACAGAGTGGCGAATTTTAAGAAATTTTGAACAAATCAGAACATTTCCTGATGACGTAGAAATATTTTGGGACAAAGTCAGCGTGCAAATGACACAAATATTGTTTCTGTTGACTACTTTTATCTCGCATATTAATTTAATGAAAACAAAAGTGCGAAATAGGCTCTCTACGGAGTCTATCAATCATAAAAAATCACTCTATATATATATATATATATATATATATATATATATATATATATATATATATATATATATATAGGCCTGGAAATGAACATTTTCTAAAACCAAATCATGACAAACCAACGGACAAACATAGAGAGTATAAATGTGCTAGGACAACAGGTAAAGAAAGTGAACTCTTATGTCTACCTAGGTCAAGAAATAACATTGGATAAAACTAATCAAGAACTTGAAATTAACCATAGAATACATCTAGGATGGGCGGCCTGCGGGAAGATGCGACACGTCTTCAACTCCAACCTACCCCTAAAACTAAAACCAAGGTTTACATGGAATGCATTCTCCAGTAACAACTACGGATGTGAAACATGGGTCCTAACAAAGAAAATCTTAAATAAATTGAAGATACACCAAAGATCAATAGAAGGAATAACGCTTAAAGATCATAAAATCAAGGAGTGGATAAGAAACAGAACCAAGTCGAAGACATAGTGAGGCGAATAGGTAGTCTTAAATGGAACTGGGCCGGACATGTTGCCCGAAATACAACCAACTGGAGCGGAAAAACAACAGATGGAGACCTTGGGGGGAGAAAAGAAGCACCGGCAGACCACAACAAAGATGGGATGATGACATCAAAAGAACAGCCGGACTTAACTGGTACCAACTGGCACAGAACAGGGAAAACTGGAAAAATATGAGAGAGGCCTATATCCAAAGGATAGAAAACGGCCTGAAGATATATATATATATATATATATATATATATATATATATATATATATATATATATAATATATATATATATATATATATGTATATAGTATATATTATATATATATATATATATATATATATATATATATATATATATATATATATGAATGTTTTCTGCTGGCTTATGACTGTTATAAGTAAATCTATATGTTGCGTTTTGATAATTAAACTTTATTTGATAGAATATTGCTTTTTTTTTTCATCTACCGATTTTGTCCAATTATACCGAATTCTGTGGTCGAATCTACCGATTCCGCTCACTCGCGGCTACAGACAAAAATGCACTCTGGCTCCTTTGATTTCTAGGTTATGTTTTAACGATTGACATTTGTTTGTTTATGAAAATCAGTTGTAAATGTCTTGTAGTTGTATAGTCAGTTGTGTCACAAATATATATGCAAACCCTCTTGCCTCTTGGTTAATTATACTTAGTAAGTTGATATTGATTTTATATTGACCATTAATTTTCAAAAGGTGGTGGATGTTTGTAATAATACTATAATAATAATCTTTGTTGAGATTGAGTAATCCCAATACAAGAACATTACTGTAGCTACATTTTTCTTAGCCTATATTACCAAGGTGTGTCAAGAGTAACAGCATTTTGAATTTGCAAGATATTTTAAATGTATTGTATCTTATACCTATACATACATACAGTATTGACCAAAATTATATGGACACTATAGCTATTTTTCCAGATGAAGAATATGCATTAATTGTAGACGAGACTAGTAGTTATTATATTTATTATAGTTATTATAGACAAATTAGTAAATGTCATAAATGAATCTAACCCTAATCCAAACAAAAGGACCCAAGACTTGGAAATTAGGAAGCAAAAATTGATAACAATAACTCAAGAAATAAAAAATATATTATCCTTTGATCAACTTGAAGCTGTTGAGAAAACTACTGCACTTATTCATCCAACATTAAGGGCTATGGCGGTACACAGTGGCGATACAGAAAAACATGTTATGGGTCTATCCGGACTCATAAATAAGAAAAATATTCCTAATATTGAAAATTCACTTCCCCAAAGATTCTCCACCAAACATCAGTCCATGAATGCGAAAAAAAAATTGCTAGCAAAACCTAAGCCAGAAGAGGCAATTTGAATAGCAAATCAATTGTTAATTGCATCTTGATTCCTAACAATAATGAATATTAGAGTTCATATTATGTAATAATCTTATAAACTAGAGTAAGTATTAGTAAGTTAATACCTAAAGCTGAGAGAGCCCAGATATTTTAATTTTTAGTTTGTGTTTATATTTTTTTGTTTATCTGTTTTGCGATTGCCTTTTAGTTGAATAAATATTTTATTATTACATCTGCCTGCGTGTTTGATTTTGTTTCCTTAAATATTTTTTTTTCACCAATCATCAGTCTCGATAGCTTAGGCTAATATTACATTTCAAATTTTCTTTGTTTTCAATTCAATCATTCATAATTGATCATTTAACTATACATAATATAGTAATTTTTCATTAATTCTAAATCTCGAAAACATCAAAATAATAAATTAAAGAGATGCGGATTCTTACGAACTTGAAAAATACATATACGTTTAAATAATCGCGCGAAATCGAAGGAGCCAGAGTGCATTTTAGTCTGTAGCCGCGAGTATTCCGCTCATTGACTTTCGAGAACACTGCCTGTTAGTGACAACTGTGAAGCGTGGAGGACAGTCACGCCATTTTCAGTACACTCTAATAAAATTAATATAAAACTTATAAAAGCAAAGTTGTTTTAATATAAAATAATTAACAAGTAAAACATGGTGTCAGGTGTGTTGCCCAATTGAAGATAACTGCAAGAGGAAAAAAGAGGTTAGTAAAAATAAAAAACCCCTTTCCCTCCAAAACTAAAAATAAAATTGGACAGCAAAAAAATCCGTAAAAAGAAAATTAATACACAAGAAAAACAGCATAATGGAGTACTTTAAGCTACCAGAAGCATTTAACGTACAAGAACCAAGTGGATGGCCCAAATGGAAACAAAGATTTGAGATATTTACATTAGCCACAGGTAAAGATACAGCTGACGAGAAGGTGAAAGTAGCCCTATTATTAAGTATATTAGGAGAAGCATGCTTAGACAACTACAATACATTTGATGCTACAAAAACCGGTAATTATGGAGTGTTGTCCAAAAACTTCGAATTTTTATAAAATTTCTGTTCTTTGCTTATTTTGGGCTGAAAAAACCGAATACGCACTCAGATTTTGTCGCCCTCTCACCGTTTTTTTTTCCAAAATATCTCTATTTATTGTCAACAAATGACGTAATTGTGGCCGGTATAGTAGGTCACTGTATGCAGCGGAAATAAGGTTTGATTGTGAACCTATAGTAAGGAGGGATAACGAAATAATTAGTGAAAAATTATTTGTACTCACTCATTACTTGGCTGAATACGAAGAAAGTAACTCGAAAACACTTCTACATCAAGACTTCCAAATTTTCCTGCCATCAGTACCCAGTACCTATCACTCCAACTTGTAACGCACATTTTCGTTATCTTTATATACTAAATTTCTCATGATAATCGTAAAAGGCAAACATTACTGACACCACGAATTTGTTCTTTTTTATTTATAATTTATTTTCAATCGTCGACGAAATGCAATCATGTTCAACGACGCGTTAACCGCCATTTACGAATACGAGAGAAATTGAAGTGCACCAACTTCACTGACCAATAAGAGTTTTAAAACTGAAAGTAAGGCGCCAATTTCAAAAATTGTACACATGTGACACGTCACAAGTAAAAAGATTATTATTTTAGAACGTTGCATCGTTATGATTTTAATGAAATGTTACTTATTATCGAAATATAAAGAAAACTAGAATTAAGCTCTTCTCTGTTAGCTCTCTCAAATGACTATATGTTTGTCATTTATCTTGATATTTATGATAACAACAAGTGACTTCATCTTCAAGAAATATTATCTAGACAACTACGTATATAAAATATATGTTAGTGTTTTAGTATTGATCCAAAAACATCAAATTTTGATGAAATTTCGGATTATAGCGTATTTTGGCCTGAAAAAGCCGAATATGAACTCAGATTTTGTCGCTTCTTCACATTTTTTATTTGAAAATATTAAGCTTACCTGACTTATTCTAACCTCACTAACCTAACCTCCTCCGAGTTCAAGAAAGTATCAAATTTGTGAAATAGATATATTTTATATTGAAAATTTTTATCGATTTGAAATTCATCTAACCCATGAATTCGATACTTTCTTGAACTCGGAGGTTAGGTTAGTGAGGTTAGAATAAGTCAGGTTAGCTTAATATTTTTTAAAAAAAAGTGAAGAAGCGACAAAATCTGAGTTCATATTCGGCTTTTTCAGGCCAAAACAAGTAAGAATCCGAAATTTTATCAAAATTCGGTGTTTTTGGACAAAACTCCATATTTTTGATTTTGAAAAAGATTTTCTTTTTTAAAATAGAAAGTATTTATTTCAAGAATTCGATATTTTCCTGAACTAAGAGGTTAGGTTAGCTCAATTACTTGAATAAAAAAGGTGATTTTATTTGAAACAGCTATCCAGCAAAGACCACGGGGAGGTGAGAGCTATTCTTTGCCAGGAAAGGATGGGGTAGGTTATAGCATTATGGGGATATGGGAGATAACATTATTTCTATAATAACGGATTTCGACCAAAAAATGCAAATTTTCACTATCTGAAAATAAACGAAATCGTAGTTTCGGAATTCAACCAGGGTAAGTGATGATGTGCTTCACTGATCATCGTCACGTTCGTCACCTGTGGGGGGATATACTTCAGACACATAATTAAAAAAGTGATGATATCTATCTCTGAAATCTGGAAATTTACGATGAGTAAAATTGCGCCAAATAGTAGACGTAGTGAGACTCACGACGTCCGTATTTGGGAACATCACCTCTGACATCCCGCCACATGCGTTCAACGTTCTGAGTGTGAGCCTTTGTATCGGGATCAACAAAGTTTTTGCTGTGATTAACAGTTTGGTGTATAAAACCTTCATCGTTCAAACAATCATAAGCTTTCCAACAATCGGACATAATTGTAGTACCTGGAAGTACCCATTCATTACTAATTTCTAGAAGAGTTTCCCGGCATCGATTGGGAACCGCTACCAGGAAAACTTTTTTTGATTCGCGTTCAATCCCACCAAAAACCCATTGACCTTCGATGACTCGCCCCCTGTTGTATTTTCTCTTTCCGAATTTCGCTTCGTCTATTTCCACAGTTTTTCCAACACCTCCTAATCGTTCGGAATTATTATAAACTACAGATAAACATACTTCTCTACAGAAAAGAGTCCAATCTACAACCGTTTTGCTAGTCCATTGCATTTCCCGTTCAAAATGAACCTGTTTATAATCCGTACCTAACCAAAAGGCAACAAAGTGGCAAATTTCGGCAACAGATTTATTGGATTTAGAAAAAAACGTATTATTGTTGCCCGAAACTGAATATCCACATCTTTCGCGTATTCTTTTTTTATGAGAGTTTAATTTTACGACAGTAGTAGTACATAAAAATCTATTTTTATCTGAATAGTATTTGCAAGCTCCATTGCATTTTGGGCAGGTCACATTTTCTCTTAAAACATTATGATCCAACAAAAATTTGAATAATTTACCTTCATCACTTACCAACATGATGAATTGCATTAAAGTAAAAGTGCATCCAGTGCAAGCCATGATTAACTCTTATTTTTCACTCACAAGAACAACTCGAAACACGTATACACTCTATCACGAAATAACTGTGACTGATCAAATATGGCGTTCTTACCGTTATACTTTTTTATACGAAGCTAACAAATGAGAGGGAATATAATTCTGATAAATTGCATGTCTCAGAAGTAAACTATCTCGGCTTATTCCGTGTAGCGTCGAGTCATTTTGCAGTGAATTTGAAATTGGCGCCATACTTTCAAGAACATCTATTGGCTTTATAGTTTTAACGTTCATTGGTTTGTGAACTTTGTTGAGGTATCAGGTATCTACCAATCTACTATCTAGGCTGGGACGCCCAGTTCAGAGCCCTGCAAATAGCCTCGCGTGGAACATCATTTTTTGTCGACGATTGGTAATAAAATGATGAAAATAAATTAATAAATAATAGAAAACAAATGCGTGGTGCCAGTACTGTTTTTTTTTCAATTGTTATCATGAGAAATTACGTTAATTAAGAAAATGTGCGTTTAAAGTTGGACCGATAGTGGCAGGAAATTTTGGAAGTCATTCTTTCGGAAAATAGTGATCGAGAAGTGTTTTCAAGAGAAATTTTCGTCGTATTCAGCTAATTAATGAGTGAGTACAAATAATGTTGATAGTTATTTCGTTTTCCTCCTTACTATAGGTTCACATCAAAACTTATTTCCGCTGCATACAGTGACCTACTATACCGGCCACAATTACGTCATTTGTTGACAATAGAGATATTTTGAAAAAAAAACGGTGAGAGAGCGACAAAATCTGAGTGCGTATTCGGTTTTTTCAGCCCAAAATAAGCAAAGAACAGAAATTTTATAAAAATTCGAAGTTTTTGGACAACTCTCCATAATTACCCAAAAACCACAAAATTAGAAGATGTTTTGTCATGTTTCGATGATCACTTTTTGCCAAAGCAAAACATTAGCATGGAAACATTTAAGTTTAATAATATACAGGAAAAAGAAGGACAAAATATAGACTCTTTTTTGACTGAGTTAAAGAAGCAAGCAGCAAATTGTTCTTTTGTATGTGAGAAAGATAATTGTAAGACTAGTTATGCGGAATGAATGATAAAAGACAGAATGGTATTAGGTGTAAGTGATAAGAATGTTCAAAGACATTTGCTTAGAGAACCTACCATGACACTAGATAAAATGCAAGAGTATTGTCGTACAATAGAGGTTACCATGAAACATGTTCAACTGCTTAATGGTCCGGGAGAAACACAAGAAGTAAATGCCATAAAATATAGGAAGAAATACACAAACTCTACAAATAAATGTATAAGATGTGATGGTACACATGAACAACGCCAGTGTCCTGCATATAATCAGATGTGCACAGTATGTGAACGTAAAGGTCACTACTCTAATTTATGCTTTTATAAGAACAAAAGATAGCCAGAAAGGACATCAAAAGAAGGTAACAGTTCTTTTAGATCAAATAATAACCCAGAGGAAAATAAGAATGTGAAGAAAATATCAGAAGTACAGGTATTGGATGCAGTAGAATCAACTGTAAGTAGTGAAAAAGACATAAATCAAGAAGATTCAATATTTATTTATGAGCATAAACAAACTTTTTATCCAGATAAATCTTGTTGGTATGAGAAACTAAAAATTAATGATGTTTATATTCAGTTTAAGCTTGATACAGGGGCTGAGTCAAGTATTTTGCCAAAAAAAATTTTTTATACTTTAAATATAGATAAAAGTCAAGTCAATCCAACTTCAATAAAAATAATTTCATATGGCAATTTCAAGTCTAAGCCTCTTGGTCAAATAACATTACCTTGTAAGTATAAAGATATCACAAAAAATGTTAACTTCTTGATAGTGGATTTGGAAAACTCAGTACCTTTACTTGGTTTGAGAGATTGCGTTAATTTTGAAATGATTTGTAGAATTAATTCTGTTCAAAATAAAATTTTACTTGAAAATGAACCATTACCTAAAACTAGAGATGAGTTATACAAAAAATTTAAAGATATTTTTTTAGGATTAGGTTGTACGCCAGGTGAAGTTGATATTAAACTAAAAGATAATGCTAAACCAGTTATTCAAACACAAAGGAAAGTACCACTAGCTTTGCGTGACAGGTTAAAGTCAACTTTAAAAGATCTTGAAAGTAAAAACTTTATTACAAAAGTTGATTATCCAACTGATTGGGTAAATTCTTTGATGATAGTGGAAAAACCTAATGGTTTCCTTCGTTTGTGTTTAGAGTCCAAACCACTAAATGAATATATTAATCGAGAACATTACATTATTTCAAAGTGTGATGCTATTTTGACAAACTTAGAAGGAAAAACAATTTTTACAGTAATAGATATGAAAGATGGATTCTGGCAAGTACAATTATCAGAAAAAGGTTTAGATTTATGTACTTTCAATACTCCATTTGGACGTTACAAATTTATTAGAGTACCGTTTGGTTTAAGTAGTATACCTGAGATTTTTCAAAAAAAGAACATGGAAATTTTTGGTGACATTCCAAATGTAAGTATTTATTTTGACGATATAATTTTATCAGGATCTGATGAGACAGAGCATGATAAGGCATTAAAAAGTGTTATAGAAAAAGCTCATAAATAATACATAAAATTCAATTTCGAAAAGTTACAGTACAAATTAGATGAAGTTAATTTTTTAGGCCAAGACATATCAAAAGATGGCATAAAACCATCTCTAAAAAACATTGAAGCTGATTTAGCTATAGAAAATCCTTCAAATAAAAAAAGATTTACTAAGAATTCTTGGACTTAATAAAAAATTAATAAAAAAATTTTTTTTTCAAAATTTATACCAAACCTTTCTCAATTAACTTTTAACATGCGAAATCTAACTCGTAATGATGTTGAATTTGAATGGCTAGATTTTCTTAAAACTTTAGTAACTAATAAACCGATCTTGAAAACATTCGATGAAAATAAAAATATTGAAATTCAGACAGATTCATCTAGCAAAGGAATAGGAACTTGTTTGATGCAAAATGGACATCCAGTGTCATTTGCATCCAGATCTCAACAAAACTGAGGTGAAATATGCTCAGATTGAGAAAGAGCTTCTTGCTATTGTATTTTCATGTGAGAAATTTCATTTTTGGATTTATGGTAGAGAGGTCGTGATAAAAACGGATAATAAACCTCTTATATCAATTTTTAAAAAGAATCTTGATAATGTTACTGCAAGACTTCAAAGAATGTTGCTTAAATTACAAAAATATGACCTGAAAATTGAATACTTGCCTGGATCACAGATGTATGTCGCTGACACATTGAGTAGATCCTATATAAAAACTGATACTCCGCTTGATATAGAATTAGAATACACAGTTCATACTTTATCTTTGTCTGTTCCTATGACCAGAGAGAAAAAAGTGATATTCCAAAAAGCTATTGACAATGACTTCATTCTATCACAAGTTAAAACTTTTTGTTTAACAGAATGGCCACATTCTGATAAAAAATTGACTTCAGAATTAAAATATTATAATTTGAAAGAAAACATTCATCTTTCTGATAATTTGCTTTTCTTTAACCATAAAATTATTATTCCTTCTGAACTCAGGAATGATATGCTCAAATTAATTCATTGTGCTCATTTTGGTACACAAAAATGTAAATTACGTGCTCGTGAAATTATGATATGGCCAAAAATGTCTAAAGAGATTGAAAGTTTTATAAGCAATTGTGAAATTTGCCAGCTTAATAGGCCAGCTTACCAAAAGCAAACTCTTGTAGCTCATAAAATACCAGAAAGACCTTGGCAAATACTATTTTCTGACTTTTTTGAATATCAATCTAAGAGCTACTTGGTAGTTGCCGACAGTTTTTCTCATTGGCTAGAAGTTTTTCCTACTCATGATATAACCGCAAAAACTGTGATTATGCATTGTAAACTGTGATTATGCATTGTAAGGACTCTAAATTTGGTGTCCCAGACATTTTTTATTCGGACAATGTTCCATATAATAGCATAGAGTTTAAAAATTTTGCCAAATCGTGGAATTTTGATGTTGAATTTTCTAGTCCTCATCATCATAGATCTAATGGTTTTGCAGAGAAGTATGTCGATATATCCAAAACAATGCTTAAAAAGATAAAACATTCAGATGAACTTCCATATTATTTGCTTGAATATCGAAATACTCCTCTTCCTAGTATAGGGTATGCTCCTGTCCAACTGCTTTTAAACCGGTTTGTAAAAACAAAACTTCCTATTACTTCAGAAAATCTTATCCCACGAGTTATTGACCAAAAAGAAGTTTCATCAAAATTACACAAGAACTCAGAAACTTTTCAAAAGAATTATAATAAAACAGCAAAAGATTTACCACCTTTGCAAAGAGATGATAATGTTTTATTTCAGAAGAATAATTCTTGGAATAAAGGTAAAATTATAGGAAAATACAATGATAGATCATACTTAATCAAAGATACTAATGGGAAATAATTCAGAAGGAACAGAAAGTTAATTAACAAGACTAATTTACCCGTACAAATCAATGATAATAATTTGTTTGATGATTTATTGTATGATTTATTTGATTTCAACACTGAACCTGCAAATGTAAATAACATTGTAAATAACACTTCTGTAATAGAGCAACATGCTCATAATGAATCATTTTCTGAGGCAGATTCATCGGATGATTATTTAAGGCTTGCTGAAATTGAACAATCTGTAGTTGAAACCTCACAACATGAAGAAACTATAACAAACATTAACCCCAATGTTTCTGGCTCAGAAAATGAAGGCAAGAGAGTAACAGACAGTGATATAGAATATGTTTATTTGAGTAGTAGTAGTTCATCGTCCATAAGTGATGCTATTAGTCACTTTAGTGAACGCGAAAGTGAATCAAGTGAATCTGATAACACTATTTTCGACGACTAAACTAAAAATACTCGGAAAAAATCGCGTACATCTCGTGCAGTGAAATTACCTAGTTATTTAAAAGACTATGAACTTGGTTTAAAAAAAAGAGCGTGTTCTATGATTAGTTTTAGGTCTTTGTATATTTTTATGTTGGTACCAGTTTAGTGACAATTGCTAGTGACAACTGTGAAGCGTGGAGGAGAGTCACGCCATTTTCAGTACACTCTAATAAAATTAATATAAAACTTATAAAAGCAAAGTTGTTTTAATATAAAATAATTAACAAGTAAAACATATATAGGTCGGTTGACATCTGATTACACAAGAGAAAACATGAAAAAAACTGGATTGAAGTAACGAATATGTTGAATAGTATTCCAAATGGTCCAGCAAAAGAATGGACACAGTGGAGGAAAGTAAGTACATAGTATATAATATAATCATGACTAGAGAAACATGGATTACCCGATTTATAATAAAACATTCATCCAATGGTTTTATTATAATCCTAGAGGTATTAGGGAATTATTGGAAACGCTTTAAGGTAAATGTGATAAAAAAGAGTACAAGCACGTGGTGATAAGTAGTAAGAAGTAATGATAAAACAAAGATCTGAACTGTTCGGAAGGTAACAAGAGACTAACCAGTGTTGCCGGGGTTGAAGAACTTGTTAGCGCAATGCTGCCAACATAAAAGCGCAATATTGGATCAAAAAGCGCAACATATGTCTAATGTTTTCTACCAGATGGCGTAATAGTTATCCCATTGCGATGTGAACAGAATGCAAGGAATTCGTATTACTGTTTTAAGTAGTATGAGTTAATAATAATCTTTATTTAGCACTTGGCTAGTTATTGAAAAGAAATATAAAGTTTTGTGACAGAATGTTGCATTACACTCTCAAGGTCAAAAGCACGGTAATGCCGGCGTTTCTTCTTCCTTCTCTTGCGTTGTCAAAAAAAATGTTAAATGATACTAAAATTCAAAGGACTAAACGTTCGAAATAAAAAGTGGCTTCCTTCGATTTGACGCTATAACAAAATAAATAAATCTCTTATGAATAAATCATATATAAATAGCTACATCAAATTAAAATGAGAATAAAAAAAATCAAATCCATGAGAATTATTAGTCTTTCGGATTACCCCAATCACAGATTGAACATCAATATTTGATTAGTTCCAAATTTTACTATTCAGAATATCTTTAATTGGTTCATAGGTAACATTACTTTTTTTTAAATTTTTGAATCTAGTTTCTCCTGCAGCATTTTTTAATTTGAAAACCATTCTCCAATAATCTTTAGCAGGTAAATCAGAAGAAAGATTATGTTCATTAAAATTCAAAAGGGTATGATCTTTTCACTCATTGTCAAGTGATTGTGAATCAATAGTATCCTTCAAAAAAGGAAATCGTCTAAAAACTGGACATAAACTTATGATTTCACCTTTTTGTGCAACCTTCGGATCTACTAGAATGTTGCAATTCTCCTAAGTCTCTAGCAAGGTCGCAACTCGCAACACAACTCAAAATTATGGTCGCAAGCACGGGAATCCCGTTTTTCTGATGTCCAGTTGTTCTGTCTTATAAATATGTCAAGATTAAGGTTTGAGCTTATATAGAAAAACCGCAAAAATACACAAAATAGCGCAATGGCGCAAAACACAGTTAAAAAGCGCAATTATTGCGCTTTTTGCGCCCTATTGGCAACACTGAGACTAACTTTATTGAGGAAGTTACAAGAACTAACTTAACCTAAAAGCTTACTTAAATAGATAATAGATGGCGTTAGAGGTAACATTATATATTTTTGATATAACTCTAACACCCCCACTTATCAAAAAAATCTTAACCCTAAGTCTAACAAAAAATGACTGTGCTTAACATTTCCTAAACTTTTAGTCAAAATATCAGCAACCATCTTGTCAGTACTTAAATAATCAATTTTAACAATTCCATTTTGAACATTTTCCTTAACAAAGTGATGCCTTATATCTATATGTTTTGTTCTTTCATGAAATACAGGGTTGTAGCATAGCTTATTGGCTCCCTGATTATCATTAAAGATAGTAACACATTTAACTTTACCATGAATCTCAATTAAAAGATTCCGCAAGTAAATAGCTTCTTTAGAAGCATCGCTAATAGCCATGTATTCAGCTTCTGTACTGGATAGTGCAACTCTGTTTACAACTTTTCCAGGAAATTGCACCACCCGACAACTTAAACACATACCCCGTGTAAGATTTCCTATCAATCTTATCAGACCCCCAATCAGAATCTACAAATCCCTTTAAATCTAGGTTTTCATCTTTTGAAAAAGTTAACTTAAGATTCTTGGTACCTTTCAAATATCTCAATATTCTTTTGGCACATTGCCAATGATATTCTGAGTAATTATTATTGAACTGACTCAAATAATTAACTGCATAGGTTATATCTGGCCTAGTTAACACAGATAAGTACATTAGACTGCCTATAAGTCTTTGATAAGGTAAGTTACTTGAATTAGTATCAGAAATCTTCAATTTTTCAGCGTCCAGCTTGGAATCTAAAGGAGTACTAACAACTTTACAATTTTCCATACCAAAAAGTTTTAAAACTTTGTTAATGAACTCTTCCTGGTCCAACATAATACTATCGTTAGAGTTCCTAGTTATACGAACCCCTAAACATTGTTTAGCTTCTCCTAAATCTTTTATGTTGAATTCTTGGCTCAAGCTTGATTTTACATTTTCAAGTTCCCTATCATTATTTGAAAAAATTAAGAAATCATCAACATACAAAGCAATCAGACTGAATGAATCATTAGTACTTTTAATGAACAAACATGATTCTAGTTTAGACTTACTGTATCCTAAATTTGACATTGTTTCATTCACTTTATTGTTCCAAGCTTTAGACGACTGTTTCAAACCATAAACTGCCTTTTTTTAACCTATAAACTTTGTTTTCCTGACCCTTCGAAATAAAACCTTCTGGTTGTTTTATATAAACTGGCTTATCAAGTAAACCATTTAAAAAAGCCGTTTTAACATCAATATGGGTTATCTTTAAATTTAAATTAACTGCCAATGCCATTAACAATCTTAATGTAGAATGTCTTACAACAGGAGAAAACACATCATCATAGTCAATACCGAATTTTTGCGCACATCCTTTTGCTACCAAACGCGCACGATATTTCACTTCATCACCATCACAAATTTTTTTCTTGAACACCCATCTGCATGGAACAGTTGTTGAAAACTCAGGAACGCTGTCCACTAGTTCCCATGCGTCATTTGCGTCAAAGCACTGGATCTCCTCAGACATAGCCTTCTTCCATAAATCAGCCTCAGAAGATGACATAGCTTGCTCAAACGTTAAAGGATCACTATCTGTGATGGCTTCTTGAGTACACGCATATGTTACAAAATCTTCAAACTGCTTTGGTTTTGGTTCTCTAGGTGATTTTCTTCTTTCTTGTAATGATTCTAAAATGCATTCATCGTCTTCTGGATCTCCTTCACCTGAAGGGCTCTGTTCCTCTGATTGATTTAGTTCTACCCCCACTGAATCTGTTAATTCCAGTGGTTCGAACTTTGTCTGTATAGGTTGTACTAAAGTCTCTTCAATGATTACGTCTCTGCTCACAATTACTTTCCTTTCAACTGGATCGTAAAGTCTGTAACCTTTGATGTGGTCACTAAAACCAACTAATATTAGCTTCTTCGACTTTCTGTCCCATTTCTGCCTCTTTTCTTTGGGTATCAATGTCATAGCCTTGCTGCCGAATATTCTTATTTGACTGACATTGGGTTTTCGATTAAACCACATTTCATATGGACTACTTTTAATTCCCGAAACTGCAGAACGATTCCTGAGGTATACTGCAGTAGCCACAGCTTCTGCCCAAAGTTTTTTTTCAATTTTTGCATCGTACAGCAAGCAACGAGCTTTCTCAACAATAGTACGATTCATTCGTTCGCTCATTCCATTTTGCTGCGGAGTGTAAGCATTTGTTTGCTGATGCAAAATGCCATGTCTTCTGTAAAATGCCTTGAATTGATTACTATCGAATTCAGTTCCTTGGTCACTTCTGAAAACTTTAATCTTACTACCTCTCTGATTTTCCACATAATTCTTAAACTCTTTGAACTTTTCAAAGGCTTCATCTTTACCTTTCAGAAAATATACAAAGGCCATTCTGGTAAAATCATCTTCCAGGATGAAGAAATACTTTGAACCTCCTAGGGATGTAACTTCCATAGGTCCACATAAATCCCCATGTATTATTTCTAATGCAGAACTTGCTCTATTACCTTTGTGATTGAATGGTAATCTCGCTTGTTTACCTTCACAACATACTTCACAAAGATTAGAGTTACTCTTCAGTAATTTATCTTTACATTCAAAACCATTGACTAAACCATTGCTCATTGAATTTAAATCCCTATAATTCAAATGACCAAACCTGCGGTGCCATGTTTCTGCCGAAATAGCTAAGTTTGCTCTCAAGTTCCATTTAGGTTTTACAAAATTCAATTTATAAACATTGTTTTTCAAACTTGCTGTAGCAACCAACTGTTTCCTGACATTGAAAATATCACATCCACTTTTATGAAATTTCACCGTATTTCCATTTTTTAGGAGTTGACTAACAGATAATAGATTTGTCATCAATTCTGGAACATAAACTACATCACGAATTTCGACTGAATAATGTTTATCATCAACAATAGTCTCAATTTCTTTATCACCTGAATATTCTATAACTAGCTTATTGTTATTAGCTACTGTTATTTCCTTCATTTTGAAATCGTTGTTTACATTCTTAAGCCAATCTTTTTTAGAAGTAATATGCATACTGCATCCTGGGTCAACATACTTTGGAATATTAAACAATTTATTGATTAAATAAAAGTCAGAAAAAGCTTTCAACGTATTTAATGTGCACACTTTACTCAAGTTTAGATACGATACAACTTACAAGTTACTCAATTAGATAAGCGTCTCTTCTAAGAGTTCTAAGCTTGGCTTCTTCATCAGCTACACGTCATCTTCTTCTATGCTCCGTAGGTTGATTGTAGGCCTCGCCATAGAATGGCTACTTACCAGTTCATTTCTTCCAACACTCCCTTCTCGTCATTGTTATAAACTTTTTTAATGTAATGACGACTTTTAAGAAAAGAACTGCACCTTACCTAGTAAAAGGATTTACACCGTAACCCCGTCATTTAAATATTTATCAACCCCATAATTTTAGTATATGCTTCTACACCTTATAAGTCATATATTTTAAATTCATTTACCAACACCATACTTTTTATTAAATTTGTACTATGCACCTTAACTACCTCAACACCGTAATAAGTACATCATAGCTACTCTACTATCTCAACAACGTAAAAAATACACCTTAGCTACTTAACTACCTTAGCAACTTTATCATTATTATTATTTTTAAATACACCTTAAATTAAATGAACTAAACATACATCCTAAAAATTACTTTCATCAACTAGATGTTCCACCACCATAAAAGTATGTTCCACCTTATTCAAACATCTGGTTCTCATCTGAAAACAAAAGTAATTATTCTTTCATATTATATACTAATACATTTCGAAATTGTTCAAACTTATTTCTACCCAATGCCTTAGTAAATAAATCTGCAATCTGATCTTTTGTGCTTATCCACTTAATTATTAAATTTCCTTTCGAAACTTCAAGTCTAATGTAGTGATAGCAAAGTTTTACAATATGTTTCAAACATTTAGTTTCATCAGACTTTGCCAATTTTATGGCTGATGTATTATCCTCGTAAACAATTGGCAATTTATTTATTTTCAACAACCTAATGCACATTTCTCTCAGACATACTAGCTCCTTACAAGCAACAGACATTGCTATGAATTCAGCTTCTGCTGATGAAAGAGCAACATGTGTTTGTCTTTTTGTTCTCCAACATATAACATCATCAAACAGTTTAATCACCAGGCCACTGGTAGATTTCCCTGTAGGATCACTTGTGCCTAGTGAGGCATCTACAAAACATTCAAGTAATTCACCTTCACCTTTATATTTAAGGCCTAAATCGAGAGTTCCTTTCAGATATCTGAAAACTCTCTTTACTTTTACCCAGTCTTCTTCAGTAAAATCTGCCTGTTTTCTACTTAGTACATTAACAGCATATGTTATGTCAGGCCTAGTTCCATTTGCTAGGTATAATAAACTTCCAATAGCTTCTTTGTATGGATAGTTTATTACACATTCCCCATTTAATTTTATACCACTTTTATTCTCTGCATCACGAGTAATCATTGGAGTACTCGACGTATTACAGTTTTTCATTCCAAATTTTTCGAGTATTTTACAAATAAACTTTCTTTGGTGTAAATACATAATTATCTTTGTGAAATCTCTAATTATTTCGATGCCTAGAAATTTTTCTGGAGTTCCAAGGTCTTGAATTTCAAATCGACTTGCTAATTCTCTCTTAACTTGTTTTATTTTGTCAGAATTATTACCGACTAACAAAATATCATCAACATACAACAATAAAATAATGAATTTATTATTTTTCCTCCATGTAAACAAGCATGGTTGAAATACTTAGGGAGAGAATAGCATATCAGTCATTGCTTCTTTAAATCGTTCATACCACCGTCTAGGACTTACTTTGAGTCCATATAATGCTTTACGCAATTTACAAACATCAGAACCTCGTTTATCTGATATATTCAGTCCCTCAGGAATCTCCATGTAAACTTCTTTCTCTAAATATCCATTCAAGAATGCTGTTTTGACATCTAATTGATGGATTTCCAAAGAAAATTTATTTGCTGTTGCTAAAATGAATCTCACATCAGTCATTCTAGCAACTGGAGCATACGTTTCAGTTAAATCGTATATATTTGTATCTCCAAACCCTCTTACAACTAATCGTCCCTTATATATTTTGTTAGTACCCATTTCTTTCTTTTTGAATAACCACCTAGAGGTCATTACTTTTTGATTTTTTGGAACCTCAGTTCTCTTCACAATTTCCCACGTATTATTTTTATTATGTGCTTCAAGTTCTGCGTTTATGGCCAATTTCCACAACTTACTTTCACTACTATTGATGGCCTCACCGTAACTATTTGGCTCATCCTCTATATCATCATGCACTAATGAATAATCAAGAAATTTATTTTTTGTTTCAATTTGCTCACACCATAAACTAAAATGATTTCTAGCTCTGAGTACACTATGAGCTATCTCGTTTGGATTATTTTGGTCATTTTGTACTTCAAACCAATTTCAACCTTCTTCACCACGTATGATAGGTGGATCTTTCAATATTGAGTTTTTATTTTTTGTTTTATAAATATCACCGTAAGTTTTAGATTCAATGAAGTTAACATGTTTCGAGTTATATACTTTTCCTGTTTCAGGAATGATTATATAATAAAATGTACTTCCACACCCTACTAAGAATCCTTCAATACTTTTATCTTCAAATTTTCCTTTAGCTAAAGGATTTAATACATAGCTTAAAGAGCCAAAACGTCTGAAGTATTTAATACTACATGGTTTGTTATGAAATTTCTCAAAAGGTATTTGGAAGTTTAAAGATTTCTTTGGAGTTTTGTTATAAACTTGTAAAGCAAACTGCAAAGCATATGCCCACATTTGAGTTGGAAATCCAGAGTCGAAAATTAGGCTTCTAATTTTCACCTGTAATTCTCGGTTAAATCGTTCAGCTGTGCCATTATGGCTAGGAGTATGAGGTGCTGTGGTGTCGCAACTTATTGACTCTTTTTCTATAATTCTCTTCATACTATCTGTCATGTATTCTGTACCGTTATCCATTCTCATTTGTGAAATTTTAACATTAGTACCCCTTATTTTCTTTGCATCATCTAAAAACTTTCCAAATGCTATGTGTACCATTGTTTTATCTTTTATTGGAAAGGCCCATGCATATCTAGAATAATCATCTATGAAAGTTATTATGTAACGTGCACCAAATTTAAATGTACTTGGGTTAATTGGTCCCATGAGATCAGTGTGAATTAATCTCATAGGTTCTGTGTATCTATACCTAACAGTGTTAAATGGTTGTTTAGATATTTTTGCCCTTTTACAAATTTCACAATCCGAGACTGAATTATTGAACTTTACACCTTTAAGTTCTTCAATTGTTTCTTTTGCTTTCTCAAGGTACATTTTAGAAACATGACTTAATCTATAATGCCACAGCAACCCAATATCCCCTTTCAGACTTTCAACCTTATTTTTATTTATTACTTCCAAATCACTTATGTTAATTTCATTTGCAGTGTCTAAATATTTTTGTAATGCATTTTCATCTCTAATATTTTCATATGTTATAGAACTGTCATCATTAATTTTTTCAATTTCCACCGTATTATTTCTTTTATCACCTTTAAGCATGGCATCAACGTAAGGCTGCCTAGCATAGTTATGTTCATTGTTTTTACTCCCTTCCAAATTTATCTTACAATAATCATGATCAACTAAATTATCATTAATTTTATCTTGACAACTATTATTTTTGTCACTATTATAATAACTGAATACATTTTTATTTGTATTGATATTATTTATCAATTCAAAATTCAACCACCAAAATTTACCATCATACTCTCCAGTTTTAAGCACCGTATTATTTTTCTCATTTATTAACTTAATATTTTTATCAGAAAATGTTGCTGATACCCCTGTATTTATAAGTTTTCTAATTGACAATAAATTTTTGGATAAGTTTTTGGAATATAAAATATTTTTTAATTTAATTATTTTACCACCTACTCCCTTCGCAATTATATCACCAGTTTTTTCGATTTTTAAATCTGCACTGGTATTTTTATTTGCGCTTTTTATTTTACATTCATTTTTCATAACTACAACATTCCTCAAATATTTATCTTCATTCACCATATGCTCACTTGCACCAGTATCAGCAATGAAATTTATATTTTTAAAATATTTCTTACCTTCTACAACATTTGCTTCAGAGTCCATAGTTTCACCGTAATTACTATGTTCCTCATCACCATATGCTTCAGTCCCATCTTCAGCAATAAAAACCAATTTTTCCTCATTATTGCAGTCCATTATTTTGACCCTCCTATATAGACCAGTACCCTTTACATGGCCACCTCTCAGATTTCCTCTTAAACCCGACCTTCCTTGGTATCTCCCTCGTTAGTTCGTCAAACCTATTGATGAACTCAATTCCAGTCTCCTTATCTTTCTGGAATGTTAGAGAGTTCCAACTTCGTTTTACAGCAAAACGTAAGGAGAGCATCTTGGGAGATTTTAGATCAAGGAGTTTCTTAATCATCTCATGAGGACATAAGTCTATTATCATACCTTTAAAATTGTCTTCAACTCGTGTGAGTATGAAAGACTTTGCAAAGCCAATCCTCTTACTTTCTTCCTCCATAGAAACGTTGTCAGGTCTTTTATAACTTTCTTCCAAGAGGTATTCATAATTGAAGCTTTGAAATTCACTTCTTAACACCTTAAGCCATATGTCGCAATTGGTCTTCTCCTCCAATTTGAATGGAGCATTAACTGACCTGGGTAACTGATTCTTAGAAGATTCGTTTCTCCCTTCTATCCTATTCTCTAGTTGGTTCAACCTTTCAAATAAATCATTAATTTGTTGTTTCAAATCTTCAGACTCCATTTTAATCTGTAAGTGAACTTGTTTTATTATTTGCAATAAGATAGGGATTAACTTATTTATTTTATTTCACTTCAATATTGTTATTTATTCTAGTTAGAGCCAACACCATATCTTTCTCCACCTTATTCTTTACTCAAGTTTAAACTACTTTAATCAACATACACCTTATACACCATATATATAGGGCCCATGAATTGTTTTTTTTATTTTTATTTATTTATTCATATCTACTGTAACACCTTAATTTTTATTTGTCACCATACTTACAAAGCCACCTTAACACCTTATGCTCTAACTAGTTCAACTATTGATTTTTTTCAACATACAACTTCAAATTTTTATTTATTTATTTTTTCTTTCAAATATTTATTTGATATAGGTATACCTTCATTTAATTCAACCTCTCCATTGATATCAATTATTTCAGAGTTCAATTAGAATTGTACTAGTACTACTCATTTTCTATTTTCAATTTTGATACGCATGCATGCTTCTCACCTTAATTAATATTATTTTTATAATCACTTATTATTTTACTGAACAGGATTACCTGCACGGCTTGCCTCCACCACTTTGGAATATTAAACAATTTATTGATTAAATAAAAGTCAGAAAAAGCTTTCAACGTATTTAATGTGCACACTTTACTCAAGTTTAGATACGATACAACTTACAAGTTACTCAATTAGATAAGCGTCTCTTCTAAGAGTTCTAAAGCTTGGCTTGGCTAGGCTTGGCTTCTTCATCAGCTACACGTCATCTTCTTCTATGCTCCGTAGGTTGATTGTAGGCCTCGCCATAGAATGGCTACTTACCAGTTCATTTCTTCCAACAACATACCAATCTGACTTGTCAAAAGAACCACTGAGAAAAACTGCATTGAATGCGGTCGAACTGTCATTTTTCTGCTTTTTATTCTCTGGACACCTATTCATGAAATGGCCAGTTTTCTTACACTTAAAACAGATTACTTCACTTATGACTTTATTTACCCTTTTAATGCTGCCACCTTTGTTTGTTTTATCAAACGTTCTACTTGCGAATGCTCCTGCAGTTGAATTTCCTTCTCCAGCGCCACCTAGATTCATATCCAGCAATCTAGATTTTATTGAATCAGCAGTAATATCGATACCAGAATTTTCAATGGCGATTACCATGGGTTCATATCTGTCGGTTAAACCAGCAAGCATCAGCCTTCCTATTAACTCCTGACTTAACTTGAAACCACATCTATCCAGTTTCTGAGTTGTGTCGATCACTTGATTCACATAATGTTCCATCGATTCACAATTGTCTAATCTCAATGAAATTAACTTACGTAATAAACCGATTTTGCGCGCGAAACCACTGTCTTCATAAAGTCTTTTTAACTTGTCCCAGACTTCTTTAGCCGAACTACAATCTTTGACATGAATATACAATGAAGTATCCAACGTGAGAATCAACTTCGCTTTAGCTTTATTCACTAACACTGAGTCTTCTTGAGTACCATCGATACATTCTGTAAGTCCTTCCAAAATGAACACGTTTTGCAGAGCGAAAGCCCAATCAGCATAATTTTCGCGTCCCATTAATTTTGGAATACTTGATAAGTAATTTACCGCCATTGTAACACTCGACACAATTCACTTCTACTAATCAAATTCTTAACTAAAAAACTAACACGTTATTCTGGGTCCATAACCTGATAAAAAAGAGTACAAGCACGTGGTGATAAGTAGTAAGAAGTAATGATAAAACAAAGATCTGAACTGTTCGGAAGGTAACAAGAGACTAACTTTATTGAGGAAGTTACAAGAACTAACTTAACCTAAAAGCTTACTTAAATAGATAATAGATGGCGCTAGAGGTAACATTATATATTTTTGATATAACTCTAACAAAATGCCTTATTGTGGTCGTTCCGAAAATAAGAGGTACGCATGCGAACTAGAAAAAATTTAATAAGGGAACCATAATAAAATACTGCTTTCCCCTATTTACGACTAGATACCGTAAGTATTTAAGGTTTCCTTATTTCCCTAATTCACCAAACCTAACCTCCCAAAAAAAGTTTCCCAACTCAAGTAATCCGTCTGTATTTTTTCGGTTTGAATTTTGTTTTGGGTCAGTTTAGTGCTGCAGTTGTCTGTTTTTTTAAAAATAAATGTTCAAGTTTGAATTATGAAATATGAGTGGGCCAATACGAAGCCTTGGTCAAGAATACAGCACAAAAAAAGAAGGTTTACTTATAATGATGATTTGGCCCTATTAAGAGAGTTTGTAGGACAAAATCCCCTATCAAATCCCGAAGGATGGGAGGTGATAAGGCAAAACATTCAAATTTCGACTGGCAAGGTCTTCTCAAGCAACACCGGCCCCCCTCCTAAAATTACGGCTTCCAAAATATTTTCGGTAATTATTTAGACTTACGTAAAACTCTTGAAAATTCATAAAATTTTGGTTACTTACTATTTTTGGGCTGAAAAAGACGAATCTAATATCAGAAAATCCGGGAAATCAACCATTTCCACATTTTCACCTTCGAAAAATTTCTAAGGAAATGTCAACATAGCGCCACCATAATGGATGTCGTGCAGTATTGCAGTAATACCAACCTACAATAAGGATCTACGAAATAACTCTAATTTACATAAAATTTTCGTTGTACTCACTCATTTTGGGCCGAAATTGAGCCTGAAAAGAGTGAAACCAGAAAAAACTAAACTTTTTCAGTTTCATCCACTGTCGAGGTAAATTCCATTATAATTCACTGACATTACTGTTTTGTATATAGTAACAAGGTACTTATTTCATCCATTACACTATCGGTATACCACACTATCTAGCACAAATAACTTGTTTTCTAGTATCCAACAGTTATTTTTGTAATAATCTTCACGTTAATCTATTTTACTTCACGAATATGCGTTCACGTTATAAAAGTGAGCTACTGAATTACGCAAGCAAAATGGAAGAATCATCTAACCGCGCAGAATCGCAATCGACTTCAAAACGTGGTGTGGGGAAAACCAATCTTAGATCTGTAATAACGGACTTTAAAGGCGCGAATTTTAAATTAGTAGGAGGAAAATTGAAATATTTCAAATGTGATAGCGGAAGTGCTCTGTGATTTGTAGATAATACCTCGTAATTAATAGCTAATAGAAAATACTATCCGTTTTTACTCATTCCTAGTTAGTATACGGAAAAGTGCGGACGTAAAATTTTTAATTGCAGTGAAAACGTGTCAAAATGAGGTGCAACGGTTGTGAGTATACGCACACCGAGTTTTTGTCAGTAATACAGGATGATAGTAAGTTAAATAACTTTTTAAAGGAGCATGATATTATATCAGAAGAGCAAACATGCCCAAAATGCAACAAAGCGTGCAAGTTTTATCCGGATGTAAATAGATATATGTGTACTGGTAGTAGTTTACAATCAAGGGGTCATCAAAAACGGGCGCGAGTTCGATGTGGATTTTCAATATCAGGTCGAAAAAATACTTTTTTCGAAAATTCAAACTTATCGGTATCTGAAATTTGCCGTTTTATTGCGTATTGGCTATTATGCAAGTATAGGCAGTGGGATTTTGAGGATGAAATGGGATGGTCTAGTCGAACGGTTGTCGACTGGAAAAATTTTTGCAGAGAAGTTTGTTTCTGTGTAGTTCATGAAAATTCAGAAAAATTAGGTGGTATCGGTAAAACTGTTGAAATAGACGAAGCAAAATTCGGAAAGAGGAAGTACAATAGAGGTAGAGTCATTGACGGTCAATGGGTTTTTGGTGGGATTGAACGGGAAACAAATAAAATTTTCTTAATACCGGTAGCTAATCGTAGCAAAGAAACTTTGTTACAAATAATTGAAGAATGGGTACTTCCAGGTACGAATATAATGTCAGATTGTTGGAAAGCGTATGATTGCTTGAATGATGAAGGATTTATTCATCAGACTGTTAATCACAGTAAGAACTTTGTTGACCCAGACACAGGCGCTCACACTCAACACGTTGAGCGAATGTGGCGGGATGTCAGAGGCGATGTCCCCAAATATGGACGACGTGAGGAGCACTTCGTTTATTATTTGGCGGAATACTATTTTCGTAAGTAATTGCACAAGTGCATCAAAATTACCGATAATTTTGCATGACAGCGTGTTGTCAAAAAACTGCATGAGTTCATTTTCATTTTTGGAGAAAGAGCCCGACACCGAAGGTGGAGGGCTCTTTCTCCAAAATTTGAAAATGACCGAATGCAGTTTTTCAAAGACAACACGCTGGAATGCGAAATTATCCGGTTATTTCGATGCACGAGTGTAATTCGGGGGAATATTTCCCGAATGAACTGTCAACTTATCACACTGACGTTAGTAATTCATAAATTCTTAGCTTGTCATCAATAACCATCCCGCAACTGTAAGAAAAGAAGAGAAGCAAAAATATGTTTGTTTTGTAATTTTTAATTTATATATTATGAAAGTATACGTAAAAATATGGAGAAACTATTTCTTCAATGTTAAACTTAATCAAAAGTTGCTGGAACTGCAGTGAAATACACAATTATTATAAGAATTATGGTTAGACAATGTAGCTATCGGTGCATTAACGACTGAAGAGGATGTTTGAGAATGCTGTGCCTGTGATACGTCATTGCCGTGCATTCCATACTATCCTAAACCGCTATCAAATTTACAATTAAATATCACTGAAATTTGAACTTTTTTTAACAACAAAAGACAAGACACAAGTAAAAGTAGAATTTTTTTTTAGGTTAGAAATAAAACTATCGCTGTCCTAAGAACTGTCAATTTAAGGAGTGAGTTCCAAAAACTCAATTTCTACCCTGACATTTAAGGTTTTGCTTTATTTAAATAAGGCTTAACTTTATTAAGGCATTACCTTAAAGGACGTTCTTCAATAATTCCCTATTGTGCTATAGTTGGGAAACAAGGAAATGATGGATTCATAACTTGAAGATTGAAAAAAAGTGTCTGAACATAAGAGAGTTGTTATTTACAATTTACTGAGAATAATTATTTTCCCTGCAGTAAGTTTGTGGATTTTTCCATATAGAATTATACTAATGTGCAATTTTTAGCTAACCGAAAAGTAGGGTTTTTGAAGTCCAATGCTATTCCAAAGGAAAATCTTCTACTTTTATCGGAATCTGAACCTGGGCCATCATCCAGAGATTCTAGATTATTGTAAGTTTTATAGTAACTAGTTTGTTCAAAATTATATATGATTATATATTTATGTGTTATAATTTAAAAATTCGATTCTTTCTAGAATTCTTGGGAGTGCGGCGTCCCAGATTCCTCCCTTACCAGCCGCCACTGGGTAGAACTACATATCCTAAAGTATTTTGTACCTAACCATGTGCCGTAGTTAAATTAACAGAAACTTCATAGTCGATCACTATATAAAGTTAAAATATAGAAAAATGATGAACCAAGAACTGACACATCATTGCCACTATCAAGTAGAGCAGATATATTTTCATAACAAATAATTACATTAATATATGGGTGATTATCATGCATATTTCTGTTTAAGTAACGAAGGATTGTATGGAGACATTTTGTTCATTATTTGAATTTTTGGTAGTAATTGTGGAACTAAAATATTCTCAGAGACGTTACCTGGATTATAAAATGTATTAATAGTGGCGAGCCAGTTTTTCCAATCCACATTTTTTAGGTGATTTTTCGTGGCAGCGCTATTTGCAGTATTTGGCTGGTTGGAATTTTCTGCCATAAATTCCCCAGCTTTTACTTTTTTCGACACTTTTCACAAGTACATTTGGTCATACCTTCAAATCCACGAGCCTGGCAGAAGATGTTTCTTTGCTTTTTTACTGAAAGCACTTTTATGTCTAAATTTATGACAATCCCAAAAAAATACATTAGGAGCTAATTCAGAAATAGTAAATTGTTTTGAAAATTTGAAAGTAACATTTTAAGGCAAGATATTTTCGATACGTCTACAAAGAGAGTTTAAGGAAGGTAAGTCATTAATATCTTATTAGACCAAAGCTTTAACGTAATCAGGTAATAAATTAACTCTAATATCTATCATTTCTTCATCTGAAGGATGGACACTTGAATTGAGCCTCTATAAAAAAGGTTTGCTTTACCACAGAAACTAATTCTGACCAATAATCAAAAGTTTTCCTAATAAAATGGTTATGCCACCATGTCTACGCGTCTAATTGAAATAAATCGGAAGCTGAATCAAAAAAATTACTATCTGTACAGCAATATGATGATTTTAAAGAAAATATTAATTTAAGGAATGGCATTAAAGGTTCTCTACCAGAAATTTTTTTTATTCCCCACCTGAAAACTGGAATTTTTCAAATAAAATTTGAAGAGACAAGCAGATATATTCATAGCAGTTAGTGAACATTTAATTAGGGTCTAAGAAGCAGGAGTATCAAGAGGAAATTGTTTTTCTGATAAATCAGCTTCTAAAAGTTCTGAAAGTAAATCTTGCTTCTGAGATGTTTCATCGTCATCGGTAAACTGTAAATGATTTATTCGGCCTGAACAGTGTGTCAAACGAATAACTAATCTATTATTTATTTATTTATTGACGGCAGAGCCAATTTACAAAACATATTCAACAAAGTGTGAATCAAATGCATCATTGAATGCTTATGTCTAGTGTCTACATTACAAATTACACAACAAAAAAAAAGAAACACATATTACCGAATCGTCAAATGTTTAAATTACTAAAAGATGTAACAAATGTTGTTTCGACTTATAAGGAAAAGGACAAAATAAAGCAGACCTCGGAAACGCTATAGCCTCTTCAATTGATTTTTAAAGACCTGAGGTGATACATTAAAAAAATTTAATTTATTATGGTATTGGTTTCCCAGCTTCAGAAGACGAGGAATTGGACTGTTCAACGCATAATTGGTATGAAAAAATTCAATCCGAAAAATATCCGAACTTCTGGTATCTCTTTGTTTATAAAAAGTTATAATCATCTTTAGAAAAAAAATTGAATTTATTTATTAGATCTAAAATGTCTTCAAATGAAATCGTCAACTCCGTAACATTCTCTTCAAAGGTGTAAACAATGAAACTTCCATTAGCTCCTTCTTGTGATCCCCTTAACATTTTACGATTTTTCTCTACATTTGGTAACTTTCCTGCCAAAACGAATAGATACCTCATATTTTAACTCATGAGCTTTAAGATAATTAGGGTTCAAAGCAGGGCCGTAACCAGCACTGCTTTCTTGAGGGGGCTTGTTTTTTACATAGTACTGAAATAAATATACGTGAAAAAAAGATAGGAATATACAGCTTTTTCTGTTTAGGTTCTAGGTTCTTTTTACCTAGAAGTGTATACTGGAAAACGAATATTAATTGAAAAACATTTTGGCATGTTAATTCTATATATAAAAATAATAAATAAAAAATCTCTCCTAGAAAACTCTAAATAAAGAAAACTAAAAGAAATAAAAAATATTAAAAAAAAATGAAAATGTACTTTCATCATTAAATATAAACAAATAAATATATCTATAGACGTTTATATCATAGAGCCACTTTTTGGAGGAAAATTATAGATTTAAAAAATGCAGCCAACAAATTCATGTTTGAAGATTTAGCTCTATTTACATTTAATCTTCTAAGGTTACCGTCATCCAATTCATTCGTGGAGAGGATATTTTCATTGATTAATATTGTTAAATGTAAAATTCGAGATAAAATGATATGCAAAATTTAATTCTGATATGTATCAGTAGCAGAACTAGGGTTGCCAACTCTCGAAAGAACCCGGGAGAATTTCCGTAATCGGCTAGGGGGGGGGAAGAAAAAGTCAATCAATTTTAAATTTATATTTTCGAGCATCATCTAATATATTTAATAATTTTCACCACAAAATCATGATCATTAGAGATGGAAGTTTGTTCAAGCTACGGTTGCGTATAATTTTAGAAAAACCGGAGAAATTATTACAACCCGGGAGGTTAACCATTATTGCCAACTCTCGAAACGACCAACCCGGTAGAATTTTAAGAAGTCGTTTAGAAGGGGGGAGGTAGTGTAAGAAAATGTCAATCAAAGTTTGTTAGAGCGACGGTTGCGTATAATTTTAGAAAAACCGGAGAAATTATTGCAACCCGGGAGGTAAACCATTATTACCGGAGTCTCCCGGGTAATCCGGGAGGGTTGGCAACCCTAAGCAGAACCAATCCACAACTTCAAGCACAGACAAAGATGATGATCATGTAATGATGTCTTGTGAACAGTTTATATAAAAATAAAGATACTTGTAACAGAATCGTGGTTTTGATTGTAATAGTAATAATTTAAGTGAAAAGTCCCGAAAGTACCTATTATTGTTTTATTTTTCACTTGTATATTATATGTTCATTTCACCTTGGATACGGTTGCTATAAACACACTCATTATGCCCTAGGCCATTACGCTCGCATTTGCGGGCATAATGGATCAAAACGCCCGCTTATTGCACAAGGTGAAATGAAGCAAATTTCATTGAATAAATACTTCATAATCCTTGTCGTATACGACTCTGGATTTCTCCGGCAATTATTCGCAGCTTTGGGTACATTTTCTATGATATTCTTGGGTAAATTTATTTTCATTTTTATTATTTCTATAAGACTACACAAAGAAAGCAGCAATGACATTCACTGAATATGATGACAAAAATATTCACATACGTCAAATTATCAACAAATGACATGCCTACTATGAGAAGGAAAATTGATAGGAGCAATGAAACGATTTTAAAATCGCTTTTTCATCATAATATAATTTTTTCGTGAAAAATAAAATCTTGTTACTAGATCCTTACGCCCATCGGGCAACATTCATCCCTCGGGCCGAATGTTTCCCTCCGGGTGTAAGGATCTATATAACGCACTTGGTACATAAATAACTATTTCGGACGAGTAGGCAACATATTGGGTGCACAATTTCTTCGTGCAGTTGCGAAAAAAATCATGATTGCGATTTTGGGCGACAAATTAGCAACAAAACACGGTTGCGCTTTTGGGCGACAAATTAGCGTCTAAAGTGCAACACGGCCCTGAAAAATCTGGCACCCCTGATGGTAGCCGCTCGTTTGTCGCTATTTCATCTTAGGATAAAAAACGTCAACATGTTTTGCGGGTTAAAAGATGCCACAAATAAATAATTTTAAGTCAGTTCTACAATTAGGTAGATTTGTTTCAACGCAGATATAAACATTTTTGGTTTGTAATAATTCTGGTATCTTTTCTAGAGGGGGCTTAGATAATTCCAGAGGGGGTTCAGCCCCCTCTGGCGCCCCCCTGGATACGGCCCTGGTTCAAAGACATATTTAAATAATCGATAGAGGTGAACAAAAGTTATAAGATAAAGGTAAAGTTCTCAAAAACAATATACAATTAAAAATGTATATTCCAAAAAGTACGAGAATAGAAACAGATATAAAAAAAGGTGGAAAAATTTTCTACATGTTAATCGAGAGACGAGCAAAAATTATTATAGATATTTAATTTGAAATTTCCAGAAAGAAAATTATGAATTGATTTCAAACCTGCAAAATCTCAACGAAGGTATTTCGAGAATCACAAGCTCGTGTTCACAACTATTATCACCAAAAAAAACAACCAAAAATAATTACAGATACAGAAAAAAACGGGCTCTTTACGGTGGGCGCCAATTATGTAACCCCTAACTCAGTTATGAATATCCCGGCTAGCTTGAGTGAGGTTGAGGGTTAACTTGAAGAATTTACTTTTTTTGGTAGGATTTTGGGAAATAAAAGTTTATTTAAAATGACGTTGGTTTGATGTTCTCCTTTACAATTTTATGTGCATACATGACTTATCTTCTTAATTGATTCTTAGCCCATGTTGTGGTTCCCGCTTCCGGGTCCCTTTCTTCTTCCCCAGACTAATTGGAAACTCTCTTATGAGAAAATCTCCTGTTGGAAAATTTCAGCTTCTGTTACAGACTAATTGAAAACTCTTTCATTGGAAAATCTCCTTTTGGAAAATTTCTGTCCAGTACTAATTGGAAACTCTCTTACTGGAAGATCTCCTTTTGGAAAATTTCTGTCCCTGTTGGACGACAACAGCTAATAATTTATTCAGGAAATAAGATATTCAATGATTAATACTTCCTAAAATTTTTGAGTTGTTCTCTCACGGAAGTTTGATATAAAAGCAAGAATCTACGCTACATATCAACCTTCTTCGGAATTCTGTAAAGCGCATAGATGACGCTAATCTGCGTGATTGATCTGAGAGTATAAATTCAGTGGCGTAGCTTCAGAAGTAACGAGTGGAGAATTCACACGATACAAAGTTCCTGATTATAATTTTTATATGACAAATCTTAATACCATTCAATGAAGATTTCTTAGTGAATCACTTTCATAACGATCACATGAAGGAAATATCTGAATAATTACAGAAGGCTTCTGCTTGGCAGACGTAAAGCATTTCCTCAATTGGAAACAGAAATAACACTTTGCTACTCCTGAAAAAAACCGTGGAGTCAGTTTTTAGTGAATACGTTCACTTAACGTTTATTATAATTCACTGTTGGATTGTAAATACAAATTTCGCGACACGGAATACATATAACCAGCTCCCTTGGAAAGTTGTTTGGTCATTTTCGAATTAATTTAGAACTTTCGTTCTTCACCTTATGTGATAAATTGAATTTACTATTATAATCAACTTGCATATTTTTCATCAATTGATTTTTAAATGAAATTAAAATTCTGATATATTACACATGTTAGAGAGCAAGATACCGGAGCCGCCAAACGTTACTAATTTTTTCAGCAATATTTTTGGGATGAAGTAGTGCTCGTATGTACTTTCAGTGTATGGATACCTGCTACCTTGTGCCGACGGCCAATTTCCAGGTATCAGATGCTAAAGATGGAAAAAAACCCACTTTTCTTATTTTCTCGGTCTCGATTTTCATATACGATGCTCAGGGAACTACTTCAATACCTTATGCAAGCAGCAAGACCGATCGTATGGGCCAAACATCCAGCCAGAAACAAATGAAATGTCCCTATGAGAATGACAGTATGAGCGAAATGTCATAATTTGCTCATTTAAGTACGATAGTGATTATCTATGCGCGTCGATCTCCCGTCTTTACTTACTGTCATGACAAACAAAAATACGTCATCCTCATTTTTCTCAAATGACTGTATATAGCATGTGAAAGCTCTTGCTTCACTTAATATGTTCCTAGATTTTTGAAGGAATGATGTAGCTCCGTTTCAAAAAAGCGGCTGTCCAAAACTACTATTGCAATGCCATTGAGATATCGAATTTCGTTTTTCACCATGGAATTAAAAATAATTTCAAGCCAAGGAACTAAATGTGAGGACTGGAATTGAATGATAAAGCCATAGTACTGTCTTAGTATAATGATTGACTGTTTTTCAGTTATTCTTTTACTGCCAGTCAATTAAAAATAATTTTCCGAATCGCATAAAAATCTAGGAACATACTGAAAAGACCTAGGAATATACCCCTTTGCCCTGTTACTTTCGACCCACAACGTGTTACTTTCGGCCCGCCAACGTGGTCGAAAGTAACAAACGACAAAGTTTCTGTGATTCATGCAAAATACACAATTATAAGGTAATTTGAGATGCTAATGTATAGAACATAAACGAAATTTATGTATGGCTATATCAATTT
The DNA here is from genome assembly GCA_030704885.1 of Cynegetis impunctata. Lineage (NCBI taxonomy): Eukaryota > Metazoa > Arthropoda > Insecta > Coleoptera > Coccinellidae > Cynegetis > Cynegetis impunctata. The sequence continues at coordinate 34,369 of JARQZK010000878.1, read as the reverse complement.
CACCGAAATAATAACACCTAACGAGAAACCAAGGCGAAAGTACAAAATGTTACTTTTGTACCCGGTCTCCCCTACGCAACACTTACTATACATATAATTTTACATACAATCAATTTTACCAAGTACCTAATTAAATATTACCGAGTAGTTAACAATAAGTACAAACCAAATTCAATGGAAAACTGAAACACTATGGATTCAGTCGTTAGTACTTGATAGCTAATAATAATGAAACACTCAGAGGATCGTAAAAAAAGGAGAACAGTATTTCTGAACCGAATCCATTAAATTTCCTCCATGCTTTTTACCACCAAGAAGAAGTGAAAAGTCAGGAATTTAAAAAAATGTAACAATGTCAAATATGAATGAATTTCCTAGCATATTCAGTTTCAAATAAAATCATGGTTTATCGTGAACAGATAACTGAAAATGTATATAATTGAAATAAAAAGAATGATCAAATTAAATAACTATATTATATATCCCAACTCACGCTATCAACTATCGTGAAGATATCAATAATTTAAATGACCAGACCAAATTCTGTACTTTCCCAAGCACAGAAGTTTTCTGATGATTAATATATGTAAACATTTTTCCAGCTAATCACATAAGATTGAATTCACTGATCATCAAATCTGAGACTTCATATATAAATATTTATTTCCGAAATAGGGACTTTTCGAAATTGTATTAACGAATTGATAGTACCATTTATATTATATATATATATATATATATATATATATATATATATATATATATATATATATATAAATATATTCAGTGGCGTAGATAGAGAGCGGACTAAGGGGATCAATCCCCCCCATGAATCTACGAAAATTATAATAGAATTGAATAAAAGTCTTCGTATCTACGTTTTTAAGAATACATGAAATTTATCAATCTTTAAAAAAAAATCATCTAGATATGTTTTTGCGACAGCTGTGCAATTGAGTATTGTATAATTTCCGCGCTTCGAGTAAGATGACCAATGACCAATTAGGAGCCACGAAAAGGACACTCACTATAATTATCGACACATCGAGCACATGCAAAGTAAAAACTGATACCTAATTGCAAAATTATGGTAAATCAAGAAATTGAATCGTTTTTCTGATTTTGGGTGAAGTAACTAGTGATTTCGAGCATATTTCATTCAATGTTTAATTAGTAAGTTAAATCGGCCACTATGAGCAAAAAACGTATTTAAAAAATTTCGAATGGCTCTAATGGAAAATTTTTATTTCGAAAGGAAGAAGTCAACCAAAATATCCTCGCACTTCTTCTCTTTTTAAATTGTATACTATATCTACTATTAAACAAAACTTCTCGAGCTTTTGTTTAATAGTGTAGTATTATATCTAAAGCTCGAGAAGTTTTGTGTTATAGTGTAGAATAAAAATTAGAAAGAGAAGGAGTGCGAGGAGGTTTTAGTTGACTTCCTTTTTCTTAAATAAAATTTTCCATTTCAGCAATTTGAGCTCTTTTAAACACGTTTTTTGGTCCTAGTGACCGATTGAACTTCCTGTTTACATTCGAGGAGCGTGACTTCGTTCATAGAAGATTCTCAATCATTATTTAATGTTTCGAATATTTGTTAATGTAGAGTATCAAAATATGCTTCTTAAAAAATAGAACTAACCCTTGCATTACATCGAATTGATGTGGCAAATTTACTCTTGCTTAGCGAATATAGTAACCACCTTCGGGTGTCAGGACGTACGAGTTCTCGTTGCCGAAATGTTTCATCTATCTGTATGATGTGGTTCATTTGTTTCCGACTGGTGTCATATTTATATGCCATTGAGTTACTAGAAGGAAAATATAAGACCGTTAGAAATATTTGGTTGGTTATCACTTTCGATGGATGGATGATACTGATGGGCGAAACAGCCTGTCCATCATTTCCGTTGATTGTGATAAACAACTTAATGTTTCTAACATTGACCGTCTCAAGGTACATGGAAATATTTCGATGTTTCGTGAACTCGTATAACCATATACTATCATTTAAGAAAAATGTCGATGACGTCATATTTTTGACAGATGTCAATAAAAAACAAAATAATATTGTCAAAATGTGGGAAACTGAAAAACTAAATTGACATGTTGGAGCGTTTTTCATAAAACCTGAGGGCTACCAAATTATCAGGGGTATTCCATACTTTTTTCAAATCTAAACAACATAAAGCTTGTCATAATACGATTATAAAAATGTACATCCAGTAACTTTTTCGAATTATTCGTCTGAAAGGAGAATCATTTTTTCTGTTTTATATTTTGTTTCAAGATATGGATTTACTACAAAAGTTAAATGCCCCATCTCTTTCAGAGAAGAAACCTAAATTGACGCTTGCTGAATTGGAACTGGACAAACCGTACAAAATACACGGCTCAAAAATTATCCAGTTCGAAGAATCAGTAGGTTTAATTGGATTTGGGGGGAAAGATTTTTTTTCTGCCAAAGAGTTCAACCGATCACCATAATAGGGACCATATTCAAGAGATCAATAGCGGAAAATATTCAGTTGTTTCCAAAGAAAAAGTAGAAACTGGAAAAACACAGCCTGCGTCATCCTTACTGCTGATTGAACAATAGGTGAATATTGCTAAATTTTGTTTTATATTTTCTCTCTCTCTCTTTTATTCTCAATGAATTTATAGTCCAAAAATGAATTTTATAGTTAGTTAGTTAGATTAACGAAAATAGAACAAATACTTGAATTTATAGAGCAAAATTAATCTCATTCAAATGTAAAACGTCTAAGAAATTAATTTTATCCCATATAAATACTTGCAATATAGCGTTGAAGGAATAAAATTCGTCGGTTAGACGTTCTTTATTCAACCACGAAATCCTTACAAGAGAACAAAATTCCATCCAATCAGAGAACCATATAGTAACTTCAAAAAACAAATATCAAAAATAGCTTTATGAGCAAACGATGATAAAAGGCTCGTATCAGCATACAACACCGACACTTTACCATATGTATATCAATAGCACAGACAAGAAGAGCAGAGGTGAAATATAAAATCTAATATTATGTAGTTAATAGAAATTTATGTACGATCTATATATAGGTACACAAAAGGTACACATTTGTACACTATATATTTGTAAATAAAATTCTGTATTTAACTAAATGTTTTATTCTCTTACAAAATTGGACATTAAATGTAGCTCATGCGACTACAGCTCGTCAAAGAAAGTGCATATTCTGCGACCCAAAACTAATAAATGTGACTTTTGCGATTACAGTTTGTGTTAGCAATCTCGAACACATCTGTAACCGCTTCACTTGAAACTCAAAAGTTTTAAATCTAACTTATGCGATTACAGTTCGTCACTGAAAGTGAACCTTCAAACTCACAGAAAAACGATTCATTTGAAACTCAAAAATATTAAATGTAACTTATACAATTACAGCTCATCTCGGCAAAACATCATTCAAAAACATATGAATTCGGCCCATTTGAAACTCAAAAATCATGAATGTAGCTTATGCCATTTAAGTTCGACACAAAAGTATTCTTCAAATCCACATAAATTCGGTCTATTTGAAATTATATATGAATTAAAATTTTCGTTGAAACTGAATCATAGACGTAACTTAAGCGATTACAGCTCGCCATATAAAGGGACTCTTCAAAATCACATAAAGGCGATTCATTTGAAACTGAAAAATCATGTGTTTTAGAAGGTTCCCTTTCCATGTCTTAATAGACGGCTTTCGCCGGCCGTAACAGCTAGCAGTAGTAAGACTCATTCACTGTGCGTTCATCGTGTAGAATATCGATTACAAGGACTTTTCCAGTTGAGACAAGTTTAAGCGTTCGTTGGGCAACCTTCATCCTTTCTCCGCCACACCTTACTTGCCATTTTTGACTTTGGGGTGACATAAAAACGTTAGTTTTGATGAGAAAAAGTACTTGAAAATAACAATTTTTTTTCTTCTTAACAAATTAGAATATTATTTGACGTACGAGTTGATATTTTATGTTTTTGATTTTCAATTTATCTTTTGTACATCCCTTTCCATTCCTTCTAAAACACATACGATTATATCTTTTTGAAGGTGCACTTTCCGTGCGCAGTAATCGAATAAATTACACTTATGATTTTTGCGTTTCAAATGGGACCGCCTTCATGTGTTTTTGGGTTAACTTTCCAAGGCGAGATGTAATCGCATAAGTTACATTTATGATTCAGTTTCTAAGAGGCCTGCTTGCCGAGACGATCTGTGATCGCATAATTCACATTCATCATTTTTGAGTTTATGATTGACCGAATTTATGTGGATTTGAAGAATACTTTTCTGTAGCGAACTAAAATCGCATAAGTTACATTTATGGTTTTTGAGTTTCAAATGGGCCGAATACATATGTTTTTGAATGAGGTTTTGCCGAGATTAACTGTAATTGAATAAATTACATTTATGATTTTAGAGTTTTAAGTGAAACGATTTCAGATGTGCCGACATGAGCTATAGTCACATTTATTTATGTTGAGTTTCAAATGGGCAGCATTAACGCGAGATACATTTATGATTTTTCAGTTTCAAATGGACAGCATTTATGTGTCTTTGAATAGCACCTTCATATGACGAGGTGTAATAGCATAAGTTACATTTATGATTATTCAGTTCCGAATGGATTGTATTTATGAGTCTTTGAATAGCACCTTTATGTGACGAGAATGTTCCAAATTTTTCGGAAATTTTGGTGGGCTCGGATCCATCGGTATATAGAGCATCTCACTTACGTCTTCTTTTAGACCCTCGGTAGTAGTATTTTCAATTTTGCTATTGAAATCCTCACTATCTGCCACCTTGATGAAGTGAAATTTCCTGTAATAAAAAGATAATGCAACGATTTCATAACACACATTTCAGTTGTTTAAATTCAAAATAAGTAATTTGACATTCCTCATCTTATTTCTACAAATATAGATCAGCTAATTACGTGCCGTACAGAAGATTAAATTGAAAATTAAAACATAAAATATTCTAATTTTTTAAGAAGAAAAAAAATGTAATTATTTTCTACTACTTTTTCTCATCAAAGCTAACTTTTTTATGTCACCCCAAAATAAAAATGGCAAGTCAAGAGTGGCGGAGGAAGGATGTAGGTTGCCCAACGCACGCCAAAACTTGTCTCTCTACTGGAGAGTTTTTGTTGAGTAGTGAATATTGTTTTGATGTTTGTATTTTTGAGAGATCTTGCGATCTTATCTGTTACTCCTTTGATGTACGGAAGAAATAATTTAGGTGTAAATTCTTGTTCAGTGGGATTGGAACGAGGTAGAGGTGGGGTGATGTTTGTGTGTTTGCGTATGCTCTTGTTGATTTGATATGTGTTGTAACCTCTCCCATCTGGTCAGATCCGTCAAGGATAAAATTCCTAACGAAAATCACGGTGTTTATGAGATTCCCTGTTCCAATTGTCCTCGTTCCTATATAGGACAAACGAACCGACGAATTCAGGTCCGTGTCAAAGAACATTCACTTTCGGTAAGACACTCAGATATCGCCAACGCCCTTTCCCAACATCACACCCAAACAGGCCACATTATCGATTTCCCCAATACAAGAACTATTGCTCCCGTCCGATCTTTCAAATCCCGAATTTTCCGTGAAGCTGTAGAAATAGAAAAACGTCCAAATTGTTTGAACACCAGAGATGACAGTCACAGACTCCCATCAGCATGGAAACCACTTCTGAGTGGTCGCCATGTCACACCCAATCAGAGTGCATCCCGCAATGATGAGCGTGAGTACCCACCCCCCTCCCCTATAAATACGGCCACGCGACGATCGGCCCGTCAGTTGACTCTGAAGAGTAGGCAGATTGAGACTTCAGAGTTGACAGGAAGCAGTACGGTTAGTGGAGTAGGCAGGTTGAGACCACGCAATCGTATTGTTTCCGATTCCTCCTAATTCGATTCGTGGAGTAGGCAGATTGAGGCCACGAGTCTGAATTATTTACCTTCTAATTCTCCTGAAGATGGCTTCGCAAAAGGAGCCGAAACGTCGAGATTTTTCAAATCTTTTACGCGGTTCATTCCGTGAACCAAGTTTTTCAAATACTTCCGACCGCGGAAATCTTTCTGAACATATAAATATATATATATATATATATATATATATATATGAAAACTGGTGAAATGAAGGTCTTAAATCAGCTCACAATTCCTTTATTAATGGTAACCGGTTTCGAAGTGCCTAGCACATCATCATCAGACCAAGGCTGATCAAAAAAGATAAAACAAGGTAAACATCGAAAATAAGAGCAAAAAAAAAACACAATAACAATAAAGAACAATTGACTCTTAATTAACAAACAAGGATTGACAAATCCAATAATAATTTGTCTACACATGCGAAATATCCAAACCTACAAGAAACTATATAAAAACTTGAAGAAACTGAGAATAACAATATTTAAGGTAGATATTCTGTAGTACATCAAAGTAAGACAATAACTGAAATTAACACACAAGTGATCTCATATGAATAAAATGAAATTGTATTATAAATCAAATACTCACATATCAAAACAAGATTTGTCAGAAACTAATGAAATTTGTCCCTCGGAAAGTATTAATAATGCAGTCAATAATTGAGCATTCATAACTAGAATGCTGACAATGAAATTTAACAAAATATTATTTGAATGGAAATCAATCTCCAACATTTAATACGAACAACACACAGAACATAAGGATAACGACAAAATGAACGATCTTGTATTGTATCAAGCTGTCTAGTAGAAAAAATTATGAATTTATTTGAAAATATTTAACTGGCATTGACTGCCCTCTATCGTATGTAGTGAGACCTAATATGCTATATACACAATCCAATTACAGAAAACTGAGTGACAAACTTCACCTTACATCAATTGTATACATCAATATAAAAACTAAAATTTTGATCAAGAAGAAACTAAAAAACTAAAAAAACTTCTTAGATTTGAAAATTTCCAATATTGATAAGAAGCACAATTTTGAAATTTACAGGAAACCTACACATACAGGCATGGTCATTGATAATTTTTCACAGCATCCTTGGTCTCATAAATTAGCAGCTTTTCATAGTCATCTAAATAGATTGTTAAAAATACCTCTAGGTACAATAGAATTTAATAAAGAAATTGATATTTTAAAACAAATTGCTCATACATATAATTATAGACCTGATATTATAGACAAATTTTTATCAAAGAAAAAACATAAGTTAAGAGTAAACGAGGCATACATAAGTCATCTGAGTGATATGGTGAACCCAAGTCCGAGTAATCATAAAAAATATTTTTCTCTCAGTTTTGTTGGGAGTATTTCATATAAAATTGCAAAAATGTTGAGTCAATATGATTACACAATCTCCTACAAAGTTAAATTTAGCCTACGCGATTTACTGGTCAATAATATAGGGATAAAATTGATCCAATGAGTTGTTCTGGTATTTATAAGATTAGTTGCGGTTGTTCCCAGTCATATATAGGTAGAACATATAGAAATTTTAAAATACGCAAGAAAGAACATTTAAAACATATCAGGTATAATTCTGACGAATCATTATTTGCAAAACACATACTTGATACTGGTCACAGTTTTCATTCAGATGATAACTTTGAAATTTTACATTTTTGTGGAAAAAATAGATTATTGAATTATCTGGAGATTTTGGAAATTCTGAGAAATACTATGGTGGATGGAAACACTTCATTAAATACTCAAATAAATTTCAACCCCAACTCTTTAATTAAGGTTTTATTTCAGGTGTAAATGCCACCCGTTTTTATATCTGGTTTTCATGGAGAATTTTTGCTCCTGGAGTCTTATATGTTTTTTAGTTTTTTAGTTTCTTCTTGATCAAAATTTTAGTTTTTATATTGATGTATACAATTGATGTAAGGTGAAGTTTGTCACTCAGTTTTCTGTAATTGGATTGTGTATATAGCATATTAGGTCTCACTACATACGATAGAGGGCAGTCAATGCCAGTTAAATATTTTCAAATAAATTCATAATTTTTTCTACTAGACAGCTTGATACAATACAAGATCGTTCATTTTGTCGTTATCCTTATGTTCTGTGTGTTGTTCGTATTAAATGTTGGAGATTGATTTCCATTCAAATAATATTTTGTTAAATTTCATTGTCAGCATTCTAGTTATGATTGCTCAATTATTGACTGCATTATTAATACTTTCCGAGGGACAAATTTCATTAGTTTCTGACAAATCTTGTTTTGATATGTGAGTATTTGATTTATAATACAATTTTATTTTATTCATATGAGATCACTTGTTATAACTGAATATTGTCAATGTAAATTCTCGTGTTAATTTCAGTTATTGTCTTACTTTGATGTACTACAGAATATCTACCTTAAATATTGTTATTCTCAGTTTCTTCAAGTTTTTATATAGTTTCTTGTAGGTTTGGATATTTCGCATGTGTAGACAAATTATTATTGGATTTGTCAATCCTTGTTTGTTAATTAAGAGTCAATTGTTCTTTATTGTTATTGTGTTTTTTTTTTGCTCTTATTTTCGATGTTTACCTTGTTTTATCTTTTTTGATCAGCCTTGGTCTGATGATGATGTGCTAGGCACTTCGAAACCGGTTACCATTAATAAAGGAATATATATATATATATATATATATATATATATATATATATATATATATATATATATATATATATATATATATATATATATATACATACATATATACATAGGCGCCGACTTCATGGTGCTAGGGGGGGGGGCTCGAGCACTCCAAATAATTGTTGTTGCAGTTCGCCTTTGGCACGGAGGTAGATTTGATGAATCATAACCTATTACTTTTTTCATGAATATTTTAGGATTACTTGTGTTATATGTAGCAAGGAACTTTGCTTGAATGGTTTGAACGTAATGAGATATTATATTTTTTTAATTTTCCTGACGTATAACAGCTCTCCTAAAAGTACGGTGGACTTCTGAGAGTCTGGTTTTTTTGATAGAATCTCTGTTTTCCTGATTATGTAATTGAATATTTTAGTTTTTACCTAGCTATAGAGTCAAGTTTTATATCATATTCTTGATGTTATAGTAAACTGTTATGTTGGTTATGCAAATAAACATTATATGTTATCATTATTTCAATAGTATCTCTGGTTGTTACATGAAAGAAAATACAATTATCTAGAATCTCTGGATGATTGCCCAGGTTCAGATTCCGATAAAAGTGGAAGATTTTTTTCGTTGGAATAGCATTGGACTTTAAAAACCCTAAGTTTTCGGTTAGCTGAAAATTGCACATCATCAGTTGGTATAATTCTATATGGAAAAATCCACAAACTTACTGCGGGGAAAAAAATTATTCTCAGTAAACTGTAAAGAACAACTCTCTTATGTTCAGGCACTTTTTTCAATCTTCAAGTTATGAATTCACACCTTTCTTCTGTCCACAAATTCCTTGTTTCCCAACTTTGTTTGGAATACAACTTTGAATTTTCCAGCTTTCGGAAAGGTATGTACCTATATTCGGATTTTTTTGCCCAACAATAGGATACGCAACAATAGTGATTAATCTCTTCTGAACGTTTGTAAACGATCCCAAGCAAAATTAGAACTCAACAACTTCTCATATAAAATACACGTAAACAGATGTGAACAAAGCAATCTATGGCCCATGCGTTAGTAATATTCGACACCGGTAGGGGGCGTATTGCTTATCTACGTCGAGGAAATGTAATCATGTTCAACTCCGAGCTTAAAGGCTCGTTTTCATGTAACAACGACTTTAGTGCCATGACACTAATAGGCTATTGCACCGTATATTATTTAACTAAGTTTAACAATAAACCAAGTTTAGTTTGACATTTGACAAGCGAAAATGTCAATTTAAACTCGGTTTATCATTAAACTTAGTTTAAAATATTTGGTGCAAGAGCCTTATAAAAATCGCGACATTTTTTAAACATGCAAACTTCAAAGTCACGTTTTCGCAGCTACATTTGTCTAGCACGGCAATGAAGATCTTCTGTTCGTATGGCATTTCTGGACGTCGGGGGTATTGAGTCATAAGATACGGCGGTTTTAATGGAAATGCATCATCTCCTAAGATGACACATTCTGGTGGTATCCCTAGTGAATCTGATTCAAAGGCAATTTTAAATGCAGAATGATCGAAAATTGTGCCATCTGTTTGACTTCCATATCCACCGATGTATTTTAATGTGAAACAATAATTGTGATCGACTAGTGCCAAGAGGACAATGCTAAATGTTTCCTTGTGGTTGAAATACATATATTTCGTATTCGGTGGGCATTGAATTACCACGCAATCATTTTTCTGATTTTCAATTCAATTGTTCATTAATTGTTCAATCAATCAATTGTTTTTTCACAGCAAACATATGATGATGAGGACGAAGAGGAGGAGGCGGATGGAGCTGCTCGTACAGAGATTGACAATCCATCTATGAACAACAATGCTACTCTAAATCATTCAAACGCCACCGTAATCTCAAGTCCACCAACTCGCAATACCTCAGAGTCACATCCACAAAAAGTAGTCACAAAACGGCCACTGACATCTAGATGCCGCAAAAAGCAAATATAATCAATCGATAATGCTATAGCCCTTACAGATACTCGTTCGCAATATTTAGAGCAGAATTCTTCATCAGATTCCTCTCGTCTCAGTGCATCGTTCAATACATTTAGCATGCCTACTTTAACTGCAACCCAACAGGCACAAAATTTTCATGAAGAGGGTGTAACCAATGAAACAGTCAAAATAGCCTCTGCACATATAGCGCCACCACAAGGTTCTGCAATACAAACACTTTTTTCGGGATCACAGAATAAATGTTTAGTTTTCATATTAACGTGTTTCAATGTTATATTACTAAATTACTTACCTTTATAAATCGCTTCATTCCTGGATATATGGCATCGAAAACATCAGGTAGGAATATAGGTACTTATTGAACATTTTGGAACTGGATACACATATTGCAAAGAAACTAGTGAGTCTCCTGTAGCCAAGTACCTCTGGGTTATTAGAAGCTTCAATTCAGCTGGTTATGCGTCTCGCATAACAGTATCCTTCTTTTGAGTGCTAGTTTGAACCTTCTCAAGTAGAATATTAAACATAGCCTGGTCTATGCGCATAAAATTCAGAAAGGTAGGGGATCTTATAGAGCAAGTTCTCGTATAAGGGTGTTACATGAACCCAATTATTTCTTCGTTGGATCCATCGCCTTATCCAGATTTGTTTGCAATTTTCCTTTTTTTTTGTGCGTTTTCTTCACTTATAATTAAACTTAATACTCGTGCAGCTGCCGCAATCACTTCATTGGACGCCATTCACAATTTACTAGGAAAATCGTGACATTAAAAACATGGAAACGACCACTAAAATAAATAAATAATAAAAGTGTCATGACAATATTATGTTGCATGAAAACGAGCCTTAACCGCCATTTACGAATTCAATTCAAATACGAGAGAAATGGAAACTCCCCCGATTCTTGACGGCGATAGAATAGAACGTTCCCTACCCCTAGGGAGCGATCCCCGATTCGTTTATAAAATACACGTAAACAGATGTAAACAAAGCAATCTATGTCCCTGACCCATGCGTTAGTAATATTCGACACCGTATCGCTTATCCATAAATCATAAAAAAATGGCGTCGGGTAGTGAAGTTGAGTATGAACCGGGTCCTGAAAATTCGGAAAATAACGTGAACTATAAATGTTGCGCCAAGAAAAAAGTAACAAATTGCGTGTGTGTGAACTGTTATTCACTCTTCCATGCAAGTTGTGCAGAAATACAGCCAAATCTGAAAATACTGGACGATCATAAAGTGCAGTGTTGTGAAAGGTCTAACGTAGTGGTTTCCACACAAAATAAGGAAGCTCAAAATATTGAAATTAAATATCTCAAAGAATTATTGAAAGAATCGAAAGAGAAAAACGAAGTACTGAAAATGAATAATGAATTATTGATGGAAAAAGTGAGGTTACTAAAACGAAAAATTTAAAGACACAACAAAAAAAGGTGAAAACAATTCATCAAGTTATGCTAACGTGATAAGCAGAACACAGAACACCGACTGAAAATACTGTGGAAGGAATGTCATCGATGTCAACAAATGTAAATAAACATTTAAGTTTAATGCCAACAATTGTGAACAAAGGTGCCAGTGCTACAAGTATTCAAAAACCAACAATAACGGTTAACAAAGCAGATATGATGCGTAGTCATAATATAGAAAATGTGCAACACGGTATACAGGAAAGTGTTAGGGTGTTTTTTTCAACGGACTCTCCATTGATAAACAGGCAAGTGAGGAATCAAAGCCTAGTAATATAAATGAAAAACAAAGAAATATTTCAAACGACTATGATGGCCAATGGATGACTACTAGAGGGATTAAAAATAAAAATGTTAATAGGAATATTTGTACTGGAACCAGAGCAATAGGAACAGACATTGGCTTTCAAGGAGCTCCAAAAAAACACTGGATATATTTTGGTAAAATTGAAGGAAAGGAAGTGTCAGTGGAAACGATGACCAAATACTTGAAACAAAGCTATGGTTATCATGTTTTTGATGTGAAAAAGCTAAATACAAAGGGAAATAACTCGGCATTCAGCATTGGTATGGCCTCAGAGAAAGTTTATGCAGATTTTTGTAAACCTAAGTTTTGGCCGGAGGGGGTACTAGTCCGTGAGTTTTAATTCAAAAATTTTTTTCGGAGAGAGCTGGACAGACCACCAAACATCCTGAAAGAAGCAAAACAAAGCCAATGTTGAAAGATATCAATATCTTTCATCAGAATGTTCAGTGTATTGGGACGTCATTTCTGAGGCTGGAGGAAGTTATGACCGAACACTGTGTGGACTATCTATGTGTCTCAGAACATTGGAAATCAATAGAAGAACTAAAAGCGTATAAATTTGAACGATACAGTTTGGTAGCTGCATTCTGTCGAGAAAAAGGTAGACAAGGAGGGACGGCAATTTTCAGTCGATCTGAAACTAAATGTATCGAGCGAGAGGTTATCAAATCAATAAGTGCTGTGGGAGTTTTCGAATGTTGTGCAATTCAGTATATGGAAGTAAATACTAAACATATAGTAATATCTTTATATAGACCTTCTACTCACCCTGTGAATCAGATAGATGTATTTTTTGAAAAATTGGCATGTTTAATAGAACAATGTAAAGTCATAATAGCTGGTGATTTCAATATTAACATCTTAAAGGACTCCAAAGAATCTAGAAATTTCTTGATGCTTATAAATTCATACAATTTAAGTCTTGGTACTAGGGAACCCACTCGTATAACAAAAACTTCTTCCACATGCATAGACAATTTTATATCCAATGTGAAGGGTGTAACAAGGGTTGTAGGAAGGCGTATGTCAGATCATTCTGGTGTAAAGTTTACTTTCCTAGCTTGAAATATCTATTCGAACTGCATTCTTACAAAAAAAAATAGAATATTCAATCATGGTGCTTATGAGAAATTTGAGAGGATGCTTGACGAGATTGACTGGTCAGACGTTTATGGCTTGCCTAAGAGTGAAATAGACTCAATGTGGAACACTTTCGCTGGTCATATCAATACCATCTTTGAGGCTTGTTTCCCACTAAAGGAGGTGAAAATAACTCCCACATCAATCAAAATTAAAACATCACCATGAATTATGTCACTTAAAATAAGACTAGACTTTCTCTTTGTGGCAAATAATCATGACAAAACATATGCTGAAGAATACAGGAAAACTAAATGTAAATATGATGCAGTCATAAGAATGGCTAAACAAAAATATTATGGCGAAGTTATTTCAAAGGCAGCAAATAAAACAAAAGCTGTTTGGAACATTATTAATGAACTGAGGGATAGCAAAAGAAAGGCACCAAAACTTCCATCAATAGCTAATGTCTCAACCAGTAGCTGCAATATGGTGGAATTGGCAAATAATTTCAACGTACATTTTACTAGTACACTCAGAAGCAACATTAAAACAGTACCAAATTCTAAAAGAGAGAATTTTATTAAACGTTCAACGAAATCATTTTATATGTTTAAGATTGAAAGAACTGAAATCATTAAAACTGTAAATCTAATGAAGAGTAAAAGGTCGTGTGTGTATGATAATATCCCAATATTTGTTATAAAGCGGTGCATTGAACAAATTGTTGATCCCTTAGCATATGTAATGAACTGCGCATTTACTGGGGGTATTTTTCCTGACAGTCTAAAGATATCAGTGATCAGGCCTATTCACAAAAAGGGTAGTGTTGATGATTTGAACAACTATAGGCCGATAGCAATCATTACAACATTTGCCAAAATCTTTGAAAAGATTCTGGCAAGTAGAACTTTGAAATTTTTACTTAAGTTCAAGATAATATCGAGCTCGCAACATGGATTCATTAAAGACAAAAGCACTGAAACTGCAATTTTTGAGCTCACTCAGAGGGTAATGCAGATGCTAGAGAAGGGAGATATACCAGCAGCCCTATTTGTTGACTTGTCAAAAGCTTTTGACCATGTAAATCACGAGTATCTGTTATTCAAGCTTGAGATGTGTGGCATGAGGGATGTTATGCTTCAGTTGTTCAAGAGTTATTTCAAGGGAAGGCAGCAAAGGGTAGCGATTTCTTTGGACTCAGCTGAATATGTTTGGCTGATGATGTGGCTGTGAATGTTGGCGTACCGCAGGGAAGTATTTTGGGTCCTTTGCTATTCACCTTATACATAAATGATCTTCCTGGCATGCTTGCTGACAAATCTCTGGACCCATATATATATGCAGATGACACAAACATTTAAGTTAGTGCAAAAGATAAAGTTAATCTGATTTCTAGTTTGACGGAGGCAATAGAGATAATGAATCAATGGTGTCAGAAGAATGGACTCTCACTAAACACAAGTAAAACCAAGAGAGTAAGCCTAGTTCACAATTACAGACTAATTTCAGTTTCAGGGATCAAGTTATTGAGGTCACAAATGTATGCAAGATGCTGGGTGTTATGGTGGACCACCAACTCAGATGGAATTTTCACTGCGAAGACCTATGTGGGGGTCCCAACTCTGTAGTTTACAGTCTGCTTTCATTAAGGAAACGAGTGGAATGTGACATCCTAAAAACAGTATATTTTTCAAGCTTTCAGAGTAAAATGAATTACAGTATTGCCCTTTGGGGTAACAGCACATCAGCTGTAAAAGTATTCCTAGTACAGAAGCTAGCTATCAGAGCAACGTTTAGGTTGGGGTACAGAGAGTCATGCCGTGGAGTTTTCAAAGAGAACAACATACCAACATGTTTTGGTCTCTATATTTACAGAATGCTAATTTTCTTCGCAAAAAATAATCATTATTTTGAAGAATGTAGGAATAAAAATGAAACCCGGCAAAAAATCAAGAACTTTTATCCATTGCATTCCCGAAGCCCGACTGAAAAGTATATGTTCTATATGGCAATAAAACTGTTTGAAGCGCTACCGAAGAAAATTAAATAACTTGAGAACTTTGGGTCTTTCAAGAGGGAAGTCTACAAACTAATAATAAGCTGTGAACCTTATTCTGTAAAGGAGTTTCTGGATAATGTATGATTTCAAAGATTTATTGATTATTGACGAACTTTCCTTTTATTGTTTGTATTATAATATTCCATTGTACAATGCAATGACTGTGATGGTGAATAAACATTTATATTTCTATCTACGTTCGCCAATACTAGTAGAAGATCCGAATCCAAATCGACATTCATCAGGTTGACAAGAGAATCAAACTTATTTTATAATAAATTTCGTATATTAGAAAATATATTAAGAATAGGTAGACAACAAATATCCTGGACAAAATAATTTAAATTATTTTAAAAAAAATGATTTTTCATAAAATTTTGCAACATAAAGATAAAAATAAAATTTTATACTGGACTTAAAGTATAAAACATATAGAATGTGCAGACGTAGGGTTGACTATTATTTACCTGGACGAACTACTCGCTTGACAGGTATAAACAGGTATGTCAATACTAGTTACTTTCACAAGATAGGATAATAGAAAAAAATTTATATCAGCATAAGCGCTGTTTTAATCTGAACACGATGATATAGGGTTGACTGCAAAAATCCCGGTCCTAATAGGGGTATGCAAATTTTAAAGATTTAAATTTCAACGCGTGGGGAAACGAGTGACAGAGAGATCCGAGGTAAGTATACAGTGTGATAATAAAGGACCGTACATTGCAGTTGTGTCTGATGGGATCGTGAATATAAGAAAGTGCGCATGCTCGGTATGTAAACTATATGGAAAGTAGAGGTAATTTATTATAAAATAAGTTTGATTCTCTTGTCAACCTGATGAATGTCGATTTAGATTCGGATCTTAGATCTTATTAACATAATAAATGCTCGTTAAAACTATATACGTATTTGAAAAAACAATTGTTGGTTTGATAAGGCTGGGTACATATATATTTAGAAACCAACTGTGGCTTTGGTAAGTCGAATTGATGCTAATTATTTATTCAAGACGTCTAGACCTAATGTGAATCGATCGTATCTAAATCTTGTCTTTATGGCGGCTGGATTTCATTTTTATCGTGGTGCTGTCAATTAATATTGTTGATATATGCGAAACTGTCAAAGTGATTGGTTGTTATTTCAAAAATATTCTCGCTTCGGATGCAAATGAGCTAGATAAGTACATATCTGAAAAGCAAAAAGTAGTTTGAAATTCCTTTAATGGAAAGAGAGACGCTGTTGAATATTAATGACTCGCTCGATTCTACCTTCTAAGGTGCGGTCATCCGCTGGTCAAGACTTGTATCATTTCCATCAATAACAAGATCTTGATATAAAATAAGCTGTATACGTATACATATCAAAGCCAGTACTCCTTAAATGAAAAGACGTGGTTGAATATTAATGACCCGCTCAATTTTCCTTTTTTTAATTTTACGATGTAACCATCCGCTGGTCAAGGTTGTCTGGTGTGTAAGTTTCAGGGTTGTAAAGATATATAAATGTTGAGAGTCTTATTCAGAAATATCAAAAGTCAACCATGACCGACAAAATGAACCCCACCGAAAGTGAGCGGTTTGTCCGAATCCTTCGGGGTAATTGCGTGACGGGGTTGGGTTTATCCTCCGATGAAGAGGATGATTGTGATTATTATGAAGATTTCTTCGATGAAGAAGAAAATTTACCGATTGTAAGTATATACAAATTTAATTTTTTATTTTTTTCGTAATGAAATATCTTCTTCAAGCCATTCACATCAGCAACCACACAGCCTGAACAAAGCCAAAATTTACCAATTGTAAGTACACACATAATTTAATTTTTTATTTTTTTGTAAAGAAATATCATTTTCTTTAGCGTCCCGAACCGCTCACAAGAACTAGTGAACAAGAGAACATGAAGAAGAAATGAATATATATATATATATATATATATATATATCATATTAGAATATATTATATTATTTTAAAAAATATATTTATATATTATAAAATCTTGGTTTGATCATCGAGAAGGTTGACCAGTTGCTCGATAGACTGTGGAGGGGAATAAATATATTCAGAGGCGTGTAGAGTTATTTAACTTGATAAGTTTTTAGCTTGAAAATGCAGTCAGTCGAAACACTCCGAAGCATTTGTTTGAATTTCGTAATTGAAAACTATAAGAAGTTTGATTTTCATGAGTACGATTATTTGTTACTTGAACAAGTGTCAATTCAAGAAGTTCATATGATATAAACAGGCGGTATTCGAAAGAGTAAAAAAGAGATTACGAGATTATTAAAAAGGGAAGAACGACGTTTCCCTGGAAGTAGAGTAACATTTGGTGATTTACATTTGACAAGAAGAAATTTGTTGAGTATCAATGAGAGTATCAATCTTTTGCGAAAATCAATAACAAAAATTAACGTTTATAAAAAGGGGAACACTTTGGAGAACCCCTTCAAACTAGAATATTGTTTGGCTATGATGAAAAATTACCGACAACAATTACGTTCTAAATTGCAAAATTTGAAAAGAGAGGATGTGGCGGGGTGCAGTGGATATTGTGTTATTGAGGGTGGTGGTTACAATCAAGATTCCTCAGGGGGTAATCAACAAAAACAATTGTTATGGGAGGACACAGAAAGCTGTTTCAATAGAAGAATTAGAACAGGTATTATGGTTAATTTAGGAATTAAGGATCCAATTCTATTTTTTAAAGAGGCATTTACGATTTTTGAAAGGCAAATAAAAGTTAGTTTAAAAAAATTCAAAATGTTGAAGGTTAATTCGATACTTTCGGGGGATTTTTATCAGCCAAATTCAAAAGAAGTTGACTGTAAATGGTTCAATACTGCTAATAATATAATTGATGTAAATACTGATTTATATCTTTGGTATGAACAAAATATTTCGAGTGTTATTCTGCGTGATTTAGAGGAGTTTCAAGAGAGAGACTCGGGGTGGAGTCTTTTGGAGATTCTAAATTTGAAACTAAACATAAATAAATATGAGCCCATCAGGTGCGGATTTTCTACATATGTTAAAACACCTAAAGGTTTGAAAGGTGTACTTAACATACAAAATAATGATATTTTCTGTTTTTTATGGTGTATTATGGCCTTTTTATATCCATGCACCGCGAACAATAAAAATCGCTCAAAAAGTTATCCGCATTTTAGCTGTTTTTTGAAATTTGACAATATTGAATTCCCAATTAAACTACGCGATATCCCAAAATTTGAAAAAATGAATAATTTATCGATAAATGTCTATGTGTACGAGAAAGGGAGAGTCAAGCCTGTTTTACTCAGTAAAGTTAATCTCGATAAAGAACCTATAAATCTTTTGATGCTGCCAACCCCTTATATTTCTGAAAAAAATGACGACTACGATGACAGTGATTACGCCAATGGGCAACGATACTTATACCATTTTGTTTTGATAAACAATCTCTCAGCGCTCTTACGTTCACAAATTACAAAGCATAAGGGTGGTAAGGTTCATTTTTGTTTCAGATGTCTTAACCATTTCACTCATGGACAATTATTGGTTGATCATAAATCTAAATGTCTTATTTTTAACGAAGGTTCTGTTAAATTACCGAGTGTATCGGAGAATATTCTAACGTCTAAAAACTTTGCGCATCAGGATAGGGTTAAATTTAGTGTATATTTCGGCATTAAAAGTATTTTGATGAAATGCGATGAAAAATTGAGTGAAAATTCTAAATCATCAGTTAGGATTTATCAAAAACACAAAGCATTTAGTGTTGCTTATTTCTTGCATTGCTCATACGATGATTCCCTATCAAAGTTTGAATCATATCGCGGAGAAGACTGCATGCAATGGTTCATGAAGAAACTTCAAGATATTGCCTATTTTGTAGATGAAAAATTGAAGACAAATTTTCCTATAAGTGCGTTATCCGACGAGCAAATGAATGTTTTTAAGGACAGCAATACTTGTCATATTTGCAAAAAAACACCTTTCAGATAATGAAATTAAATGTCGTGATCATGATCATTTACTTCCTGATAATAATTAATAAGGTCCTAGTCATCAAGTATGTAATTTAAATTATCAAAATCCACATATAATTCCCTGCATTGCGCACAACTTGACCGGATATGATTCGCATTTTATAATAAAAGATTTATGTGAGTCTTTTCCGGGGAAAGTAACGGTGCTACCAATAAATAAAAATAAATATATTTCGTTCAGTAAGCGAATAAATGGGGAGAAATGTCAACTTAGATTCATATAGATTTTTGGCTAGTAGTATCGATAAACTTTCATCTTATTTGGAGGATAATCAAAAGAAAATTACAATGTCTTATTGCAAATCAAACGAAGATTTTCAATTACTGAACAGAAAAGGGGGTTTTCCAATAATAAATTGAACGATAGTTCTATATCTTATGAAAATTACAGTCATGCTCGAAAAGTTTAGGATCATTTCAATATAAAGACTTTGGGCGAATATTCAGATCTGTATCTTAAGACAGATGTTTTATTGTTGGCTGATATTTTCGAAAATTTTCGTGAAACATGCATGGATACTTATCAACTAGACCCTTTACATTATTATACTTTACCAGGATATAGTTTTGATGCTATGCTCAAAACAACAGGTGTCTCATTAGAGCTTTCAACATATATCGATAAAATGATGTTGATTGAGAGTGGAATAAGGGGTGGTATATCACAATGCAGCAATAGATATGCACGTGCAAACAATAAATACATGCATGAGGGTTATAATGCGAATGAACCATCAAGTTATTTGATTCATTTAGATATAAATAATATGTATGGCAGTAGTATGTGTGATTGTTTACCCCAGTCAGATTTTGAACGGGTTGATCCCGACGAATTCGCGAATATCGATATAATGAATATTTCAGATGATGGTGATGTGGGTTATATTTTCGAATGCGATTTGGACTATCCGACGAATCTATTTGAGAAGCATAAAGATCTTCCTCTAGCTCCAGAACATAAAATACCTCCAAATTCTAAAAATAAACAAAAGAAACTATTAATAACTCTATTACCAAAATCTGAATATATTGTGCATTATAGGAATTTGAAATTTTATCTTAATCAGGGTCTTGTATTGAAAAAAGTACATAGAATCTTGAAATTCAAACAATCTCCATGGTTGCGTAGTTACATACAACTAAACTCGGAAAAGCGGAAAATGGCTAAAAATATTTTTCTGAAAAATCAATTTTATTAATGCGGTTTTTGGAAAATGTATGTAGTCTTGGCTCAAACTACCCATTTCGAACGACCCTCTTGAATTTTCAAATCGCTTGTTACGCTACTGAGTCTGGAAGACGGGGTCGGAATTTGTCTATAAAATTGAATAATAATATGATTTGCTAAGGAATGTGAATGAGTTAGTAATTAAAGGGTTTATTAAACTAAATTATCATCGATTTCCCTATCTAATGAGTCGAGGAGGTGAAGAGGGGTCTCTCGTTACGCGTCGGACAAGGACTTGTCTATAGATTAAATAATGTGGTTTCCTAAAAATGTTGATATCTGTGTAATTATGAGAGGCTAATAAACTGAATTGACCTTCATTCCTGTGTATCCCATAGTCTGGAATACGTGGAGACGAGTCGGGACTTGTCTGAATTGTTGAAGTCGAAGAGATAATTAAGGCAGTGCGCTAATGTATGGAATGAATGCAACTATATTTTTTGTTTGAAAAATTAATGTATCCTGTTTTTAACGATGTTCATATAATGATTCTGGATTCCCACGGTGCAGGTGCACTGATCCTGTGGGATGAATCTGAAAAACTAATGATTCTGGTTTCTCACGACAAGGATCGAATAAACTATGATGGAATGACGTTTTACGCATTAAGTAGGAATTAATGACGTAGCTTAATGATTCTGGATTCTCACGATGCAGGTGCGCTGATCCTGTGGGATGAATCTGGTTATATAAAGGTTGGTTTGAGTATACTCTTTCATTCGATATAAGTTTTATAATCAAACGAAATCGTTGAATTTTCATGCACGTTTGTCTATTTTTCAAGAGTAATCACCGCAAAAGTTATTACATGAATTGAAAAAAATCTGAAACAAAGTTGTCTATTGATTATTCATATTCGTGGAAGCAAGAGAGAGAGAGAGAGTGTCAAATTTGTATTGTATTGAAGACAATTAGCTTAATATATCCAATAAAAACAGAAATGGACGTGTCAACTGCTAAATCTGTCTCATCCTTAGCAACAATGGCTGTGAAGAAAATACGTGAAGCATTATCTCTAATAAAAACTCTGGATGAGGTGATGAGATATATGAAAATTAATAACAAAAATATTCGTCTGCTGAAAAAGGCTATAAGAATGAAAATTCATGAAACAAACGAATTTGAAAATCCTCACAGTCTAGAGCACTCTCTTGCCCTACTCCAACAATATAGACAGCAATTAATTTTGAAGAAGATGAATCTGAAGAAGAAGAAGAAAATTGGTGCTGGTGTTCAAGATGTTGCTGCTTTCTCTTTGAAAAACAAGAAAAATGTGTGAAGAAATTTAATGTGGCAAGACACTGAAAGTTGTTTCAAACGAAGAATATGCACAGGTATTATTATTAATTTTAATATTAAAGACCCTATGATTTTTTTCATTGAAGCTTTCAAAATTTTTTCAAAAAAAGTTCAAACACAGTTGGAGAAAAAATCGGGAATGATAAAAGTCAATACAATATTAACGGGAGTTTTTCTCCAACCAAATTCAAATGAGCTCGATAACAAATGGTTTAATACAGAAAATAATATTATCGATACGACAACAAATTTACGAGAGTGGTATGAGAAATACGTTTCCTCAGTATACTTGAGGGAGTTGGAGGAATTTCAGGAACGGGATTCCGGTTGGTCATTAGTGGAAATTTCAAATTTGAAAGTTAATATAAATCAATTCGATCCGATAAAATGTGGTATTTCAACTTATTTAAAAACACCCATGGCTCTACAAAAAAATAAAGGAATTGTGAATATTCAAAACGATGATTCTTTTTGTTTTTTATGGTCAGTAGTCGCTGCATTATATCCAACAGATAAAAAAAAATAAACATCGTAAAAACAATTATCCTCATTTCAAGAATGTTTTAAAGTTTGATGGAATTGAATTTCCAATCAAGCTAAAAGACATTTCCAAATTTGAAATTATGAATAATTTATCAATCAACGTATACATCTATAAAAGTAAAAAAATTTATCCAGTTATGCTGAGTAAAAATAATAATATTGAAATTGAACCAATTAATCTTTTAATGCTATCAATTGACAATGATGATGTAAACGCGGAAAAAATGGATGTTGACCATGATAATAATGATTATGATTGTGATTTTGATGAAAAGCGTAATTTATATCATTTTGTATTAATTGAAAATCTATCTGCTCTGCTTAATAGTCAAATTTCAAAACATAATGGAAAACTCTATTTTTGTCACAGATGCTTGAATCATTTTCAACAGGAGAAAACTTTGAAGGATCATAAATCTAAATGTTTTCTCAGTAATAAATGCTCAATAAAATTACCTGATCAAGCTAATAGATATTTGAGATTTAAGAATTTTGCACACCAGGAAAAGGTGAAATTCTGTATATATGCGGATATTGAGAGTATACTTGAGAAATGTGATGAGTCATTGAGTGAAAAATCGTTTTCGTCAACGAGAAAATATCAAAAACATAAGGCCTTCAGCATAGCTTATTATTTACATTGCTCTTACGATCCATCCTTATCACGATTTGAAACTTATCGGGGCACACAGTGCGCTGAATGGTTCGTGAAAAAACTTCAGGAAATTTCATATTTTGTAGATGAAAAATTGAAAACAAATTATCCCATGGATGAATTGACTGAGGATGAAATTAATGAATTTAATTCACCAACCACTACATGTCATATATGTAAAGGACCGTTTAACGAGAATGATATTAAATCTAGAGATCATAATCACTTGATTGAAAATAAAAATTATCGGGGGCCTAGTCATCAATCTTGTAACTTAAACTATAAGGAATCACACATTATCCCCACAATTTTTCATAGTTTAAGTTCCTACGATTCTCATTTCATCCTAAAAGATTTAGTCGAGTCAATTCCAGGTCAGGTTACTCTTCTACCATTAAACAAGGATAAATATATTTCATTTTCAAAGAAGGTTCACGGAACAAATTGTGAACTTAGATTCATAGATTCGTACAGATTTTTGGCGAGCAGTATAGATAAACTTTCTTCATATTTGGAAGATTGTCAGAAAAAAATATCTAGGGCTTTTTGCGAATCCGATGAAGATTTTCAATTGTTGAATAAAAAAGGTGTTTTCCCATATAGATTCTTGGGAGCGATTAAATGATTCATTTTTACCATCACGTGAAAAATTTTATAATAAATTGAATGATTGCAATATAACTGACGAGCAGTTTAGTCACGCACAAAAAGTGTGGAATCATTTTAATATAAAAACTTTAGGTGAATATGCCGATCTCTACCTGCGAACAGACGTGTTATTGCTAGCTGATATTTTTGAAAATTTTCGTACAACGTGTATGAGTACCTACGAGCTAGATCCACTTCATTATTATACTTTACCGGGTTACAGTTTTGACGCAATGCTTAAAACAACTGAAGTTTGTCTAGAGCTCTTAACCGATGTTGATATGATGATGTTTGTAGAAAGTGGTATAAGGGGTGGCATATCTGAATGCAGTAATCGTTATGGTCGGGCTAATAATAAATATATGCGGGAGGGGTATAATATCAACGAACCACCCTCATATTTACAGTACTATGATGTGAACAATATGTATGGTTCTATTATGTGTGATGTTTTACCCCAATTTGAATGGGTCGATGAATGTGAAATAAAAATTTTAGATATAATGAATCTAGCCGATGATGGTGATGTGGGGTATATTTTTGAATGTGACTTGGACTATCCCATTCATTTGCATGATAAACACAAAGATTTACCCCTAGCACCTGAGCATATGTGTCCACCATCTTCTAAATCAAATCAGAAAAAATTATTAACCACTCTACTGCCTAAGAAAAATTACATTGTTCATTATAAAAATTTGAAATTTTATCTGAAACAGGGGCTTGTTTTGAAAAAGGTACATAAAGTTTTGAAATTTAAACAGTCTGCCTGGCTAAAAAGCTACATAGAATTGAACTCTAATAAACGTAAAATGCCACGCAACGAGTTCGAAAAAAATCTCTATAAATTGTTCATAAACGCTGTTTTTGGAAAGTGTATGGAAAATACTCGAAAATATAAAGATGTGCGAATTGCTACAAAATGGGAGGGTAGAGGAGGGGCTCGTCACCTCATATCTCAACCTAATTTCCATAGCTGTAGAATTTTCAGTGAAAAGTTTGTGATTATTGAAATGAATAAGTTAGAGGTGAAGCTTAATAAACCAATTTATATAGGTTTTACCATTTTAGATAATTCCAAATTATTGCTTTATGATTTTCACTATAATTATGTATGTAATGTGTTTAGGGGTAGGTTTAAACTCCTTTATTCCGACACTGATTCAACCCTTTACCAATTTAATGTAGATGACATTTACGAGTACATCAAACGTGATATAGAAAAATTTGACACCTCAGATTACCCCGAAAATAATATTTATAATATGCCGAGAGTGAATAAAAAGGTGCTTGGGTTGATGAAAGATGAACTTCATGGAGATATAATGCTTGAATTTGTAGGTTTGCGATCAAAAATGTATGCATATAGAGTGCAAAAAAATATTAAAGATACTCAATACGATGTGAAAAAGGCGAAAGGTATTACATCAGGCACGATGAGAAGAATTTCATTTGAAGATTATAAAAATTGTTTGTTTAATAATGAATCTCTTAGTCAAAGTCAAAAATTAATTAGATCAATAAATCATCAAGTTTATTCAATAGATCAGAATAAAGTAGTTCTTAGCCCGCACGATGACAAAAGAATAGTGAGTTCGTCACTTTGTACTACAGACACCAAGCCTTGGGGTTATATGCGCATGTAGATATATATTTTATATATATATTTATAGACTTGAACCAGTTACATTAGTTGAAAGAAAGATTTGCTTCACATACATACATTTTATCGGTCAAGTGTAAAAAATTTATAATGTCCAGCTATTTCTTAGAGAAGATGCTGGAATATGAAGTGGAAATGAAAGCGAAAAAAGTTTACGATAAATATTTAAAAATTGCTATATTTCGTGAACCTTATAAACCTTCATCGAATGTACTTTTGCAAAATATTTTACGTATAAAGAAATTTCCGCTAAGGACCTACTATTTTCAAAGGATTTCCGAATTAGAAGAAGATTTCGGAATAAATATCAACACTCAAATAATTCGCGCAATTTTTCTAAACAAACTCGAATTCGATAAATATGTAGAGCTATTCCTTGAAATATGTAAAATTAAAAATATAAAAATAATGAATTTGGACGAACTCGATAATTTTCTTAAGGATAATGAATTGTTTGTGAGTAAACAATACACACTCTATTTATACGATTTGTTATCGAACAACTTGAATGGTGACAAACAATACGATCTCAGTACTCAATTCAACACCGTAAATATACAAAAAAATTATAAAAAAATACACCAATGCATAGATCTAAGTGTTTGTGAGAGAGCTTATTATGCAAACTGTAAAATATTGACTGCAATAATTAAAGTGATTGAAAACTTGCACTTACCTTATACATTTCTTCCCACATCGAATGATATTCACAAAAAATTGCTCGAATGGATCGAGAAAAATATAAAACTTGGAAAAGAAGATAAAAATGCTCAATTAGGATGGACTAGTGGACCATGCTGTCGACTTTGGCCCTCAACAAAATTAACTGATTATGAAGAAACTCTTGTTCTGTTACAATCACTAATGTAATTCACCCAACTCTATTATTATAAAATGTGAAATAAAAAATTATATATCTGTTTATACTATTTTATTTATTGAAAAAAATAAATATTTATATTTACAACATTAATTATTCATCTGAAGAAGAAGAAAAATTTTCTAATATTTCTTCGTCAATCTCATTACCATCACTATCGTAAGAGGTCCATATTGGTTCACATGAATGATGCGTAGGGAGGTATTCACCTTCTTGAGATTCAGACGTTGGCGATTTTGGAGACTCTCTCAATATAGTACATATTTTACATATGCATTCAGGCTCCGTTATTGATTGGTGGGGCACTTCATTCTTCTCAAAATCCATTGTGATCGGCTGATTGATTTCACACCTTGATGACGTTGTCAAATCCATTGGAATTTGGCTGAAAAAGTGTTGGCTCTGCTGTTGTTGTTGTTGACTCATTTTGATCACTATTATGTTCAAACGTTTCAAATTCTCTAATGCATTATCTATTTCATCTTTGATGAAGTCAAGTTGCTCCTCGAAAGTCGAGGAGCTGATAAACTCGTTGACTATTCTATCAACCATATTTTCAATGTGTACTAATATTGTAGCGTAAGCGCTCTATTTTATATGTTTTGAAGACTGGATGGTTATGGGTGGGGAACTAGTTTCTGGTGGAGAAAAGTGCTATTTACAGAGGCTTTTTTAAATACTCGTTGAGATACCACATTCCTAATTGGAATACGTTGTTTTTTGAACAGCGTAGTGAATTGAACGAATGCTGATTGCAATGAAAAGATTCGTTATTTTGTAGAGAACTTAAACGAGGATAGTTTAATGATTCCACATCAATTACTTCATTCTTCTCTGATACATACTTTTCAATCCAATTCTTTTTTGCAAACCCTTTACCATTATGGAGCCGTCATAGTCCGTTGTTAACTCCTTTAAAAATTGTCCTATTTCCGCGTGATCAATTGTTCCAACATCGCTCCATTTCAATCCGTGTACATTTTTAGTGAGCCAATTTGCTTGAGCTTTCACTCTATTATCAAGGTGCGAATAATCTATGGGAATGTTTACGATTTTGTGTGAAAATGTGAAATTTTTTAAAACTGCAATTTCCTTACATATAAACTCGCTTTTCCCATATTGAATACCTTGAATATCTACGATAAACATATTTGATTATTGCACAATACGAATTGCGCTAGTAAGTGGATTATATTTGACTAACTTATCGTGTAAAATCAGACAAAAAGCTGACGCTTCTGCAGGAATATCTTCAGAGCTCTCAAATTCAAGCCTGATATCCACACTTCCAGATTTCAGTACCTCATTCTGTAGCGAACAATCGATAACTGCTAAGCATGCGATATCTCTGAATTTATAAGGAGAGAGCAAGGGTTGATTTTCACGATTGTAATACGATTGTTGAAAATTAGCATACATTTCGTACAGGACGGCAAATTGGTTATTTTTAAAGTTGAGATTCAAATTATCGTATGGAAACATTTTAGAGTTCAAATAAACTTTGAGATTCGTCAAATTATTATGATTGAAATGACTATAATTGGCTGTTATTTTATTTTTCAGTCCAGTTTTGAATCCGAAAATTATAAATCGTGGTTTTTCAATCTGAGTACTGGTTTTAATAGCCCATGTTTGACTTCTGGTTTGTTGAAGTAAAGGATTTTCATGTAACTCCCATTCTCTGAACGCAATTTCAAGCTCCCGATTGCTAGACACCTGTTTGAGTAATCTAACACGTTCTATGTCATCAACATCGATATGAGGTACACGCCAAAAGATTTTAGTCAATTCTACTTTAACCGTTTCACCACCATCTGTACTATTCGAAATAGCGTTAATATCAGAATTTGATCGTATAAGGACCAGCTCCTGACGTAAATTAAAAATTATTTTTTTTAAATCTTCGCAAAACCCGAAAAGAAAGCGGAGCGGAATAACTACATTGAAATCACCATTGTCATTGGTGATATTGAAATCGTCGAAAGGATTCCATCCGGCAATACTTAATGCGGTACTCTCGTTTGTACTCAGAGAAGCGAGGGCTTTCATGGTGGTTGCTACCCCAGGATTCCTCACCCTAGAAATCACCATACCACCAATTTCGAATCTGATCTCATCAAATAATAGCATAATTCCATTATTTACAAATTTCACCGTTTTCGATATTGTATTATCGGCTTTTTTCGCAGTCAGTTTACCCTCAATGTATAATGAGCTATTCCATGGATGGGTGTATGCATCTTGATTTTGAATCGGTATACGAATTTCGTCGTTGTTGCCGAGCGAACTGGCTGCGTATGGTAAATGTGAATGTTTCTCAGCATTTGTAATGGCATCATAAAACACAGTTTTTTCGTTTATGTCTAATATATCCATTCTCTATGTGGGGTTGCTACTACAATCACACTTGATTCTACAAAACAATACAATGCTGTTGAATATCAATCGAATATTTATCACAGCTCTGGCCCACAATTTTTTAAATTTATTAATTTTTAGTTTGATTTATTACTTTCAAGCCAAGTGAAGAAAGAAAAGCCTGATTAGAAGGTGTTAATCGTTTAACTTTCTTCAATGAACTATAAGATATCTTGGAAGGCTTATAATTTATAGGATTCGTGAAAGCATGTGCACGTCTCCTTTTTACTCTTTGATTGTTGTTGCTACTAGTAAAATCAATCCCCATTTCTACGAGTTTTCTTCAAGTGCAACCTTACTGTGACGACTTCACCACGTAAATTGAGCAATTTACCATCCTGATCCACTAATTTAACTGTCAGCTCATCGATTTGCTTGGTATTTATTGGTAGATAAATAACGTTTCGGGGGTTTTCGATAATTTTGTAACCTGGTGGGGCATTGGGGAAGAATTCGTGTAGCATATGAACAGACTTTTCATTTCGATAAGATCCCGAAACTATATTGCACTCTATTCCGATAGAATTCACCCTGTTTATGCTCACGGGGTAATCGGAAATATGTCTTTTATTCCTTATCAACTTGCGATGTTTGAAACCTAAAAGTTGTGCTAGAGAATCTTTCGGTTCGAAATCAATATCGAATGTCGCTTTTATTTCACTCTTCAATGTATTGTTGTTTGCCTTCAGAATAAGGAATGCTGCTGAAAGTTCCACTTCTCCGAGTCTACTTTTGGTTTTATTTTTGATATTGAGTATTTTTAAAATTTTAAATTTCCTGCTATCACCTATAGCCTGTTGTAAATATCGATTAATATTTTTCACTTCATACGATCCTTCGGGAATCTCTATTACTTTTGTAATATTGTTATTATTATTATTATCCGCTAGAGTGTAGTAAAATTTATTATTGGTCGAGTCGATATTAGGCATTGAGTTATAAGTTTCAAGATTAATAAGACCTATAACATAATCTTCATGTTCATCCAAATTTATCGGTGGATAAAAATTTGTACTCAAGATTGACTCATTCCCCGTGAGAGTGAACGTATATGACATTATGCACGCCACTGAACAGATAAAACTCAAATGATATTGATCCCATTATGCAATATTTATATATTTAACTCGGTTAAAAATTCAATGCTGCATTCCGAGAAGTCTTCTTAATTACACACATTTTCAATGTCAAACTGGTTCCGTGGATTCAGCTCATTCAGCTTTCAGCGAAAGTGTTGTGTAGAAACTTGAGTCATAAATGTCCACAATTAATCGAATTAAATTTCTGAAATTTATTATAGTTGAAATTGATTATTGAGCAGGAGGGGTCGCTTTGAAAATAACGAATTAATTCGAGTGGAGGACTTAAATCCCCAAAACTATCGAAATAAAGTACACGATTTTTATGTTTTTTATAAGCTACCCAGTGTGTACCGACATTTTTCATTTCATCCAAATTAACTATTGCACATTCGATAGAACGAATTTTTCTAGGCAAATTGTCTCGCATAAATGTACCACGAAAATGAGGAATTTTGAGCATTTTAGCGAATTTCAACAAATCGAAATTTGTTAAAGCTCGCCTCGGTAATTTTATGGGTATTTTCTTCTCCGATAACCTGTCGGGTCTAAAAAAAGTCCCAGTCCAGTTCTGTAAGGTTTCAAATAGAGTCCTTTACCCATCGCCACAGCTTCCATCGTTCGATTGTGACGTTGAGATTCCTTTAGTTGTTCCGATGCAGATTTTGCAGTATTAATAGCTTTAGCTATCCCCGCAGCTCCTCCCGCTAAAGCCCCTAGGGCTGATAGACCTGCAAATATTGGTATCAGTGGTAAAAACCCTCCAGTCTTGGGAACAGGAATAATACGAGGTGGTTTTTCATTTAGTTTCAGCCCCCTTTTTCTTCCACCCGCAGAATTTTTTTTTATAGACTTAACAGCAATTTTGATTGCATCGTTTAGATTTGAGAAATTTGAAAGGTTTCTTAGCGCTTTTCTAGCCAAGTTGCTCACACCTCGAAAACTTAGAGCACGTCCAGTGTTTTCCTTTTTTTTCAAGTTTTTCATCCTTTTATTGAAATTGTTATTTTTACACCCCATACCTAACTTCACTTTTGTTTTCATTGCTGCCGCGACTGCTAATGATGCCGCTTTTTCTCCTAATGAAGAGTTAGGTGAGCGAAATCTTTGAATAGCCTCAGATGCTAGTATACGATCAGCTACGTGTCGTTGATTAATGTCTTTTGATTGATCATAAGCTATGTCGTGTCTTTTACACGCAGCGTCCAACTGATTTATTCCAGGATCACCACGTTTAAGACGGTTCTGTAGCTTTGTGCCCGGACCGCAATATGAATATGTTTTTGTCAGACCGGCTGGTAAATGTAGTTCAAACGGTAGTTTATTTATCAGATTATTCAAAAAACCTGATCCTCTGATTGTTGATCTACCTCCGCTAACTTTACGATTACGAATGTTTTTAAACTTTGAGTTGGACATTATATATATATATATATATATATATATATATATATATATATATATATATATATATATATATATATATACAGATGTTAAGAAGTACAATGAATAAAACAAAATGAGTATTATCATTGTTACATTATATATATATATATATATATATATATATATATATATATATATATATATATATATATATATATATAAATCAATTTGTGCTAAAACTCAGTTAGTTAAAGACATGCGTATTGTTAAACAGAAGTCATCACTAGCAATAGATAACGCAGATTTTCATGGGGGGCGTAAAGTTGAGAGAAAAAGACACGGTGCACTTTTACCGTCCACAATTCGGTGTCTCATAGTGGGTCCCTCAAACTGTGGTAAAACCAACGTGATGATTAATTTACTAGTACACCCCAACGGATTAAGATTTCAGAATGTTTACGTTTATTCGAAATCGTTATTTCAACCGAAATATGTATATTTGGAGGAGTTGCTTTCTCCAATCAAAGAAATTTCATATAATAAATACAATAATTGTGAGAATATTGTCAGCCCGTCAGACTCGAAACCCAATTCTATTTTTATCTTTGATGACATTTCCTGCACCAACCAAAATTTGATGCGTGAATACTTTAGCATGGGTAGGCACAAGAATATCGACTGTTTTTATTTAGGACAAACTTACACACGTGTCCCAAAACAATTAATACGTGATAATGCAAATTTACTGGTGATATTTCGCACCGATGAGAATAATCTGAAGCATATTTATGATGAACATGTGAATACCGATTTGAAATATGACGAATTTAAAAAAATGTGTGCAGCATGTTGGACCGATAAATATGGTTTCATTGTGATTGATAAGGATAGTGAAATCGAAAAAGGACGCTATCGAAAAGGATTTGATCACTATATATATATCTGAATTAGCGATTATTTTTATCAGATAATATCAGATCGTTGAACAGGTTGTTCTACAACATGTTTTAACAGGTTAGATACCAGTTTCAATTGATAAAATAGCTGTTTTAAGTAATTAAATAGCTGTTTAACTAATTAAATAGCTGTTAATTAAATAACTGATTAGTTGTTTAGCCGATTAGCTATTTTATTCATCATGAACATTGTCACAGCTAAAAAAAATCTAATTAATGTTAGGAACAATTTGAAGAAAAAATTGGAATTTCTGAAGGAGGGGGAAATTATTAGAGAGGATGCATTTTCACCAATAACAAAACAACTGCAGACTATAGCCAGGAAACTTGACGATAAAAAAACTGTAATTGATATTAAGAAGGAAATTAAAGAGGAAAAAGAAGAAGAAAAGCCAAGAGGGTTTAAAAAACTTTCATCTTCAACACCAAAAGATTATCCAGATATTTATACACCTAAATTTGAGAAATATCGATCGCTAAAACGAAAATTGCTTCAGCCAAATTTCCTTGAAACAGATACGATAGCCGAAACTACAACTGATGCTGATGACGATGAAGCGGGTGTTATTAAAGAAGGTGATGCTGATAAAGGAATTTCCGATGATGAATTCTTAAACGAAACGTATGAAGATACCAAGCAATACTTGCAAAATCTTTCACAAACTGAAGAATTCGATCTATATTTACAATTACTACCCCCAATCCCCCGTTCGTATATGGACGCATTTTTTTCCGATACAAGCAATAAATTTGATTTCAAATTCGGAGCCAGATTCGATACCGATGCGAATGGTTTGAAAATTGGTAATGCAAAAATTACAATTGATCCAGACACAGGTAATGTCCTTATCGGTGATGAAAACTTTGAATATGCGGGCACCCCAGGACTTTATGAACTCATCTTCAAACGACGACCTGTGGGATATACCCGTACAGATGAAAAAAATTATTTAGATATTATAGATCGAACTAGTGCTAATAGGAGAAATTACGATCCTGACGAGCAAATCGCCGGTAGTCGATCTTATAAATATAGAAAAATAATAAGTAAATTAACTAGTAAACCATTAATTCCGCGGAGACCTCGTTCGCAAATCCCGTCTACTAGTACGAGGGTTGGTAGATTAGGTGGTGGAATTATGACATTAAAACAGTTAACCAACAATTCAATCGACTATATTTATTGGGATGATATAAATGAATTGGTTGATAGACTTCGGTTGTTAGTTTCTTCGCAAGCTGCGGGCAATACAAGTCTAAGTAACGAGATCATTTCCATAATTGAAGAGTTGAGGGAAGCTGGAGTTGTTGAATAAAATTTAAAAACAAAAAATGAGCATTGATAAATTTGGTCATCACATAAATTCGTATTATAAAGATGTTCAAGATTATAATGAAGAGGATGATTACTCGAAATATGAACTCATTTTAGATATTCTCGGAAGATACACATACAAAATTTTAATCATTTTCGAATCTGACACCATTGATCCATCTTCGAATTGTTATGAATTATTTCAATCTGAACCGTTTTGGATATTTCCCCTCGAAACAGGAACTATCCGAAATATTCACAATCATCCTAGTAATTTAATCACTAGAGTGAACAAAGAGGAGTATACCAGCAAAGAAATAAAAAATGTTTCATTGAAAAAAGAGGACAAGATATCTTTCAAGGGGGTAACTGGTAAACATTTGCTGGCAGAACTAGTTATCGAATGTCCAATTACGTTCAACGATTCAGATGTAGGTATATAAAAACCTGCTATTCGCATAATTTACAGTAGTATATAGTTTTAATTTTCTCAGTCATGAAGAGGAGAAGAAGAAAACCTGTAATAAAAGAGAGCGAAATAAAAAGAGATATTGTTAATGAATTGCATAAACCGGCTAGAATAAACTTTCCAAGGCGTAAAGTTATATTGAAAGGAATCAATGACCTCATTCAAATCGATCTAGTTGAGATGATTCCTTATTCCAGAGAAAATAAGGGTTACAAATATATTCTGGTAGCCATTAATTGTTTCTCGAAA